>CM019176.2:36847418-37047800 GCA_009739505.2 Apolygus lucorum
TTTCGAAGATTTCAACGTTCATTCTCGACTTTTTCGAACAATCCAAGGTGAAAACAAGCCTTTGAAGAGGTCATTTCTCTCGAGTAAACCAACAACTTTCGAAGATTTCAACGTTCATTCTCGACTTTTTCGAACAATCCAAGGTGAAAACAAGCCTTTGAAGAGGTCATTTCTCTCGAGTAACCAACAACTTTCGAAGATATCAACGTTCATTCTCGACTTTTTCGAACAATCCAAGGTGAAAACAAGCCTTTGAAGAGTTCATTTCTCTCGAGTAAACCAACAACTTTCGAAGATTTCAACGTTCATTCTCGACTTTTTCGAACAATCCAAGGTGAAAACAAGCCTTTGAAGAGGTCATTTCTCTCGAGTAAACCAACAACTTTCGAAGATTTCAACGTTCATTCTCGACCTTTTTCGAACAATCCAAGGTGAAAACAAGCCTTTGAAGAGGTCATTTCTCTGAGTAAACCAACAACTTTCGAAGATTTCAACGTTCATTCTCGACTTTTTCGAACAATCCAGGTGAAAACAAGCCTTTGAAGAGGTCATTTCTCTCGAGTAAACCAACAACTTTCGAAGATTTCAACGTTCATTCTCGACTTTTTCGAACAATCCAAGGTGAAAACAAGCCTTTGAAGAGGTCATTTCTCTCGAGTAAACCAACAACTTTCGAAGATTTCAACGTTCATTCTCGACTTTTTCGAACAATCCAAGGTGAAAACAAGCCTTTGAAGAGGTCATTTCTCTCGAGTAAACCAACAACTTTCGAAGATTTCAACGTTCATTCTCGACTTTTTCGAACAATCCAAGGTGAAAACAAGCCTTTGAAGAGGTCATTTCTCTCGAGTAAACCAACAACTTTCGAAGATTTCAACGTTCATTCTCGACTTTTTCGAACAATCCAAGGTGAAAACAAGCCTTTGAAGAGGTCATTTCTCTCGAGTAAACCAACAACTTTCGAAGATTTCAACGTTCATTCTCGACTTTTTCGAACAATCCAAGGTGAAAACAAGCCTTTGAAGAGGTCATTTCTCTCGAGTAAACCAACAACTTTCGAAGATTTCAACGTTCATTCTCGACTTTTTCGAACAATCCAAGGTGAAAACAAGCCTTTGAAGAGGTCATTTCTCTCGAGTAAACCAACAACTTTCGAAGATTTCAACGTTCATTCTCGACTTTTTCGAACAATCCAAGGTGAAAACAAGCCTTTGAAGAGGTCATTTCTCTCGAGTAAACCAACAACTTTCGAAGATTTCAACGTTCATTCTCGACTTTTTCGAACAATCCAAGGTGAAAACAAGCCTTTGAAGAGGTCATTTCTCTCGAGGAAACCAACAACTTTCGAAGATTTCAACGTTCATTCTCGACTTTTTCGAACAATCCAAGGTGAAAACAAGCCTTTGAAGAGGTCATTTCTCTCGAGTAAACCAACAACTTTCGAAGATTTCAACGTTCATTCTCGACTTTTTCGAACAATCCAAGGTGAAAACAAGCCTTTGAAGAGGTCATTTCTCTCGAGTAAACCAACAACTTTCGAAGATTTCAACGTTCATTCTCGACTTTTTCGAACAATCCAAGGTGAAAACAAGCCTTTGAAGAGGTCATTTCTCTCGAGTAAACCAACAACTTTCGAAGATTTCAACGTTCATTCTCGACTTTTTCGAACAATCCAAGGTGAAAACAAGCCTTTGAAGAGGTCATTTCTCTCGAGTAAACCAACAACTTTCGAAGATTTCAACGTTCATTCTCGACTTTTTCGAACAATCCAAGGTGAAAACAAGCCTTTGAAGAGGTCATTTCTCTCGAGTAAACCAACAACTTTCGAAGATTTCAACGTTCATTCTCGACTTTTTGGAACAATCCAAGGTGAAAACAAGCCTTTGAAGAGGTCATTTCTCTCGAGTAAACCAACAACTTTCGAAGATTTCAACGTTCATTCTCGACTTTTTCGAACAATCCAAGGTGAAAACAAGCCTTTGAAGAGGTCATTTCTCTCGAGTAAACCAACAACTTTCGAAGATTTCAACGTTCATTCTCGACTTTTTCGAACAATCCAAGGTGAAAACAAGCCTTTGAAGAGGTCATTTCTCTCGAGTAAACCAACAACTTTCGAAGATTTCAACGTTCATTCTCGACTTTTTCGAACAATCCAAGGTGAAAACAAGCCTTTGAAGAGGTCATTTCTCTCGAGTAAACCAACAACTTTCGAAGATTTCAACGTTCATTCTCGACTTTTTGGAACAATCCAAGGTGAAAACAAGCCTTTGAAGAGGTCATTTCTCTCGAGTAAACCAACAACTTTCGAAGATTTCAACGTTCATTCTCGACTTTTTCGAACAATCCAAGGTGAAAACAAGCCTTTGAAGAGGTCATTTCTCTCGAGTAAACCAACAACTTTCGAAGATTTCAACGTTCATTCTCGACTTTTTTGAACAATCCAAGGTGAAAACAAGCCTTTGAAGAGGTCATTTCTCTCGAGTAAACCAACAACTTTCGAAGATTTCAACGTTCATTCTCGACTTTTTCGAACAATCCAAGGTGAAAACAAGCCTTTGAAGAGGTCATTTCTCTCGAGTAAACCAACAACTTTCGAAGATTTCAACGTTCATTCTCAACTTTTTCGAACAATCCAAGGTGAAAACAAGCCTTTGAAGAGTTCATTTCTCTCGAGTAAACCAACAACTTTCGAAGATTTCAACGTAAATTCTCGACTTTTTCGAACAATCCAAGGTGAAAACAAGCCTTTGAAGAGGTCATTTCTCTCGAGTAAACCAACAACTTTCGAAGATTTCAACGTTCATTCTCGACTTTTTCGAACAATCCAAGGTGAAAACAAGCCTTTGAAGAGGTCATTTCTCTCGAGTAAACCAACAACTTTCGAAGATTTCAACGTTCATTCTCAACTTTTTCGAACAATCCAAGGTGAAAACAAGCCTTTGAAGAGTTCATTTCTCTCGAGTAAACCAAAAACTTTCGAAGATTTCAACGTAAATTCTCGACTTTTTCGAACAATCCAAGGTGAAAACAAGCCTTTGAAGAGGTCATTTCTCTCGAGTAAACCAACAACTTTCGAAGATTTCAACGTTCATTCTCGACCTTTTTCGAACAATCCAAGGTGAAAACAAGCCTTTGAAGAGGTCATTTCTCTTGAGTAAACCAACAACTTTCGAAGATTTCAACGTTCATTCTCGACTTTTTCGAACAATCCAAGGTGAAAACAAGCCTTTGAAGAGGTCATTTCTCTCGAGTAAACCAACAACTTTCGAAGATTTCAACGTTCATTCTC
Source organism: Apolygus lucorum (assembly GCA_009739505.2). Lineage (NCBI taxonomy): Eukaryota > Metazoa > Arthropoda > Insecta > Hemiptera > Miridae > Apolygus > Apolygus lucorum. Next base: position 36,850,708 of record CM019176.2, read on the forward strand.
GACTTTTTCGAACAATCCAAGGTGAAAACAAGCCTTTGAAGAGGTCATTTCTCTCGAGTAAACCAACAACTTTCGAAGATTTCAACGTTCATTCTCGACTTTTTCGAACAATCCAAGGTGAAAACAAGCCTTTGAAGAGGTCATTTCTCTCGAGTAAACCAACAACTTTCGAAGATTTCAACGTTCATTCTCGACTTTTTCGAACAATCCAAGGTGAAAACAAGCCTTTGAAGAGGTCATTTCTCTCGAGTAAACCAACAACTTTCGAAGATTTCAACGTTCATTCTCGACTTTTTCGAACAATCCAAGGTGAAAACAAGCCTTTGAAGAGGTCATTTCTCTCGAGTAAACCAACAACATTCGATGATTTCAACGTTCATTCTCGACTTTTTCGAACAATCCAAGGTGAAAACAAGCCTTTGAAGAGGTCATTTCTCTCGAGTAAACCAACAACTTTCGATGATTTCAACGTTCATTCTCGACTTTTTCGAACAATCCAAGGTGAAAACAAGCCTTTGAAGAGGTCATTTCTCTCGAGTAAACCAACAACTTTCGAAGATTTCAACGTTCATTCTCGACTTTTTCGAACAATCCAAGGTGAAAACAAGCCTTTGAAGAGGTCATTTCTCTCGAGTAAACCAACAACTTTCGAAGATTTCAACGTTCATTCTCGACTTTTTCGAACAATCCAAGGTGAAAACAAGCCTTTGAAGAGGTCATTTCTCTCGAGTAAACCAACAACTTTCGAAGATTTCAACGTTCATTCTCGACTTTTTGGAACAATCCAAGGTGAAAACAAGCCTTTGAAGAGGTCATTTCTCTCGAGTAAACCAACAACTTTCGAAGATTTCAACGTTCATTCTCGACTTTTTCGAACAATCCAAGGTGAAAACAAGCCTTTGAAGAGGTCATTTCTCTCGAGTAAACCAACAACTTTCGAAGATTTCAACGTTCATTCTCGACTTTTTCGAACAATCCAAGGTGAAAACAAGCCTTTGAAGAGGTCATTTCTCTCGAGTAAACCAACAATTTTCGAAGATTTCAACGTTCATTCTCGACTTTTTCGAACAATCCAAGGTGAAAACAAGCCTTTGAAGAGGTCATTTCTCTCGAGTAAACCAACAACTTTCGAAGATTTCAACGTTCATTCTCAACTTTTTCGAACAATCCAAGGTGAAAACAAGCCTTTGAAGAGTTCATTTCTCTCGAGTAAACCAACAACTTTCGAAGATTTCAACGTTCATTCTCGACTTTTTCGAACAATCCAAGGTGAAAACAAGCCTTTGAAGAGGTCATTTCTCTCGAGTAAACCAACAACTTTCGAAGATTTCAACGTTCATTCTCAACTTTTTCGAACAATCCAAGGTGAAAACAAGCCTTTGAAGAGGTCATTTCTCTCGAGTAAACCAACAACTTTCGAAGATTTCAACGTTCATTCTCGACTTTTTCGAACAATCCAAGGTGAAAACAAGGCTTTGAAGAGGTCATTTCTCTCGAGTAAACCAACAACTTTCGAAGATTTCAACGTTCATTCTCGACTTTTTCGAACAATCCAAGGTGAAAACAAGCCTTTGAAGAGGTCATTTCTCTCGAGTAAACCAACAACTTTCGAAGATTTCAACGTTCATTCTCGACTTTTTCGAACAATCCAAGGTGAAAACAAGCCTTTGAAGAGGTCATTTCTCCCGAGTAAACCAACAACTTTCGATGATTTCAACGTTCATTCTCGACTTTTTCGAACAATCCAAGGTGAAAACAAGCCTTTGAAGAGGTCATTTCTCTCGAGTAAACCAACAACTTTCGATGATTTCAACGTTCATTCTCGACTTTTTCGAACAATCCAAGGTGAAAACAAGCCTTTGAAGAGGTCATTTCTCTCGAGTAAACCAACAACTTTCGAAGATTTCAACGTTCATTCTCGACTTTTTCGAACAATCCAAGGTGAAAACAAGCCTTTGAAGAGGTCATTTCTCTCGAGTAAACCAACAACTTTCGAAGATTTCAACGTTCATTCTCGACTTTTTCGAACAATCCAAGGTGAAAACAAGCCTTTGAAGAGGTCATTTCTCTCGAGGAAACCAACAACTTTCGAAGATTTCAACGTTCATTCTCGACTTTTTCGAACAATCCAAGGTGAAAACAAGCCTTTGAAGAGGTCATTTCTCTCGAGTAAACCAACAACTTTCGAAGATTTCAACGTTCATTCTCGACTTTTTCGAACAATCCAAGGTGAAAACAAGCCTTTGAAGAGGTCATATCTCTCGAGTAAACCAACAACTTTCGAAGATTTCAACGTTCATTCTCGACTTTTTCGAACAATCCAAGGTGAAAACAAGCCTTTGAAGAGGTCATTTCTCTCGAGTAAACCAACAAATTTCGATGATTTCAACGTTCATTCCCGACTTTTTCGAACAATCCAAGGTGAAAACAAGCCTTTGAAGAGGTCATTTCTCTCGAGTAAACCAACAACTTTCGAAGATTTCAACGTTCATTCTCGACTTTTTCGAACAATCCAAGGTGAAAACAAGCCTTTGAAGAGGTCATTTCTCTCGAGTAAACCAACAACTTTCGAAGATTTCAACGTTCATTCTCGACTTTTTCGAACAATCCAAGGTGAAAACAAGCCTTTGAAGTGGTCATTTCTCTCGAGTAAACCAACAAATTTCGATGATTTCAACGTTCATTTCCGACTTTATCGAACAATCCAAGGTGAAAACAAGCCTTTGAAGTGGTCATTTCTCTCGAGTAAACCAACAACTTTCGAAGATTTCAACGTTCATTCTCGACTTTTTCGAACAATCCAAGGTGAAAACAAGCCTTTGAAGAGGTCATTTCTCTCGAGTAAACCAACAAATTTCGATGATTTCAAACTTCATTTCCGACTTTATCGAACAATCCAAGGTGAAAACAAGCCTTTGAAGTGGTCATTTCTCTCGAGTAAACCAACAAATTTCGATAATTTCAAACTTCATTTCCGACTTTATCGAACAATCCAAGGTGAAAACAAGCCTTTGAAGTGGTCATTTCTCTCGAGTAAACCAACAAATTTCGATGATTTCAAACTTCATTTTCGACTTTTTCGAACAATCCAAGGTGAAAACAAGCCTTTGAAGAGGTCATTTCTCTCGAGTAAACCAACAACTTTCGAAGATTTCAACGTTCATTCTCGACTTTTTCGAACAATCCAAGGTGAAAACAAGCCTTTGAAGAGGTCATTTCTCTCGAGGAAACCAACAACTTTCGAAGATTTCAACGTTCATTCTCGACTTTTTCGAACAATCCAAGGTGAAAACAAGCCTTTGAAGAGGTCATTTCTCTCGAGTAAACCAACAACTTTCGAAGATTTCAACGTTCATTCTCGACTTTTTCGAACAATCCAAGGTGAAAACAAGCCTTTGAAGAGGTCATTTCTCTCGAGTAAACCAACAACTTTCGATGATTTCAACGTTCATTCTCGACTTTTTCGAACAATCCAAGGTGAAAACAAGCCTTTGAAGAGGTCATTTCTCTCGAGTAAACCAACAACTTTCGAAGATTTCAACGTTCATTCTCGACTTTTTCGAACAATCCAAGGTGAAAACAAGCCTTTGAAGAGGTCATTTCTCTCGAGTAAACCAACAACTTTCGAAGATTTCAACGTTCATTCTCGACTTTTTCGAACAATCCAAGGTGAAAACAAGCCTTTGAAGAGGTCATTTCTCTCGAGTAAACCAACAACTTTCGAAGATTTCAACGTTCATTCTCGACTTTTTCGAACAATCCAAGGTGAAAACAAGCCTTTGAAGAGGTCATTTCTCTCGAGTAAACCAACAACTTTCGAAGATTTCAACGTTCATTTACCTAGCGGGTAGATGGTCCCCTATGAGGGTGGTGCAAAGTATTTAGAGATTGACGTTTTGAGATTAACTACTATGCATCGGATCATCTATACAATCGGGTTATGGATAGGAGGAAGCTATGTGACACACTCACTTGTCGGACCATTTGGGAACAGACTTTATGAATCAAGCAGAAATCTTCATCAAGTTCCTACCACAAAACTGTGTTGCTTAAAGAAGTTTTTTCATTTGTATTTATTCCTTTAAATTGTGTAATCAGTGATATTGTTGCCGCTTGATGCTATAAATTATCTATTCTTAGCATATCACATCACAAAATTATGAATCAATTTTAATTATTTCATAAATTTTTATATTATTGATTTATTTATTTATGTTCGGCTTCTGGTCTCCTGATCATGAAGAATAACCTCGTTGGTATTAATCAATACTTGTTGCTCCCCTCTTGTTCCCAACGACCCTTGAGCCCTGATGGAGGAAATATTGTTTAGAATAGAATAAGCTAGTGGTGTTATCAGTTCGGAGGGTCCGCCGACCAGTGCAGTGGCTAACTAAATACCGGCAAGTGCGTTCATGTTTCCTGGACTCCTTGCGGTTTCATTCCCCCCTTCACCTGCTGGCTATCGCATTTTCGTCTTGGACCATCAGTGCTCCTCTTACAACCGGATGGGAACCTACGCATCATTGCAGTCTCAAACTTTATCTCGTGGCTCGCATCTTCTTAACTTAAAGATCTACTGTCTTTGTTGTATACGGGTCACAGCATCCCGTGACGCCTAATTCGTCTCTTCAACTTCGACATTTCATCCGTGAGTACCTACATACTTACCTTGCCCCAGAGCCTACCTACCAGCTACCAGCACTGTGCAAACAAATGTCTAAAGGAACATTTGTCGTTTAAAGTGTTCCAGGACATCCAAGGCAGACCTATTAGAGCCTCTTCAACAGATTCTACCTCTATTTCTTCGACCTCATCTGTACCAGCTCTACATATCGCCTCGACAGCCATAGGACTCGCCTTGTGCCTTGGCATCAGGACTCTGTTTCTCAGCTCGTCCGGTCAGACCTATCCTATTTATCTATGTATATCCCTACCTATCAAAGATAGTATCTATACCTATTGCATAAGATCGGTACCTAATTATCTGAAATCTATGCTTAAAGGGGAGCGCTCCGATTAGGTAGGAATTTATTACTATTCACTGCAATTTTGCAAATATATATATATACATCCTATTTCACGCACGTATTCATTCATTTACCATTTACGCCAGATCCACCTCTGGGCCTGTATCGAGGCCGCTTGATATAGTCACTCTGCTTTTCATCATTCTATCTTTTTCAAACACACACATACAAATATATTTACCGAAAGCTCGGCAGTAAGAGGCGTTTTTCCTCCATTCGACCCCATTCCTGATATTCGACATGCTTACAAAATATTGGGTGGATAATACAAACTTCTTGTATTTCTAAAGGGAGTTTACCTCTCGGGCTACACATGAATATCAATAACGTACAAATACCCAAAATTCGTCCCCTTACAACAAAGTAAAATAAAGTTGATGGTTACCTTCAGAAGCATGAATTTGTTGAGAGGATCGTACCACTGCATAAGGAAGATTTCGTTAGGAAGTGCACCGCATAGATATTTATAGCCGTTATACGGATTGCGCCCCACGCAGCACCTAGTGCAGCCTTTGGTGTCTGGCACCCGCGTCGTCAGGGCGAATTTTCGGGGAACGAGGCGCTCAGGTATTCTGTTCATGTGGAGGGAAAATCTGTGGCTTTGCTTGCTATGGAGGGCTGGGAGGTCGTGTCGGTATAACTGCGGCGTTTTACCTGGAATGAGAACACAAAATTCGCTTAGCTCAAACCCCCTTAGAAATTTGTTTTTCAATCTCCACTCTACTGACTACTGGAAGTGGAGGGGCACACTAGAAACAAAACTATATCAATTAAAAGAGTAAGTAGTAGGGAGGATGACCTTGCTACTCGTTGCAGGTCCCAGGGTTGGAGGATAAAACGGCTCCACTGAGGCATTTTGAGCAGTCAAGAACTTGGCAGATGAGCTCGGTTTTGGAGCAGTTGTTGTTGTTTGGTCGCACCGCAATAATTATTGTCTGACAAAATCAAGATCAGCAGCAAACACGGGCAAACAGTAGAGCTAATAACCGGCGGCGGTGGTGCAGGAAAGGGATGGTCGAGGACAGAGAGGGAATGATAAGGCCTTCAGCCTAGAGATCATGCGGAGGAGGCTAAAGCGCCCCATACACTAATCGATTTGTCTGCAGGCCGTCGCCTCAACAGGCAAACGTCCGTCCAAAATCGCAGAGTAACATACATTACCAGTCAATTGCCTGCAGGCGGACGTACGATAAGTCCTCGCTTGCACACACACTATACGTCCAGGGCCTGCAGGGGGACTGCCGGCCGCGAGTAGTGCACTGCAGGCGGCCCAAGGCAAATATTAGCGGTTGGATGGCAGGCCAACAAATGATAATGTGTGGCGGGGAGCCCTCTTGAGTGACAGTCCCATACCTGTGGCCGATCTGACGTCTGATCCTCGCCTGCCCTGTGGCCACACACTTTCAGTTTTCACGGACTGCAGTCCATGGCCTTTAGATTTAACTGATAATATGTGGGTAACCACGACCCAGGCCTCACGCCGGCCTGCAGACAAATCGTATAGTGTATGGGCGCCTCAAGTCTTTGCTTTGGCTCCACTAATGCCATAATGCGTAACGTTGTAATGCTGGTTAGGTCTCTACCAAGATCCTACATGGCTACCCCAATGGAGTCAGCACCAAAGTACCACCAAACCTCAAAAGACAAAACCGCCATCCACACCTTCATCATTTGCTAGTGGGCCGACGGTACCAATACCAGTATCAGGGTAGACTACCAGACCGCATCTGGCTAGCTGCTCAGAAAATGCATTTAGGGCGATCTGCATACCCTCAAGGGTTTCTGCGAGTAGGATGTACATGAATGTTTATAACTTCAACTTTGCTTTCGAGAAGAAAAAAACACTCCTATATTTAGGCTTGATTTGAACCGAAATGATAATATAATTCAATATTAGATTAGTTATCAAGCTGAAACAATAACTAACCTGATAAGGACATGAGAACATCTTTGATTACATACAACCAAATCGTTCTCCGTGGGTAGAGTTGATCCATGGCCGTCTCATGAAGTTCGTTCAAATTCAAGTCGTAGATTCCTTCCTCTGCGCCTATCAGGAGGTGTTGGTCGCGAGTTTCTGGATGTATCCATGTCGCTGTACAATGTATCCGTAACGGGCAACCGTTGAATATCTGGAACAATATTGTTTCGTAGGAGTAATAGTGGGATGTCGATAGATTACATTTTGTTCCCTCACTACCAAACATGTAAAAAAATCGGGGATAACCACACTTGGAATTGTCATCTGTTTTCCGAACTATTTCGGAGTTTTGTGTCTGAACAAATTCCTTGTCCTGGACATTATTTGCCCTTGAGCCAAAAACATTCCTTGCCCTGGACATAACTTTAAGTAACGGTCTGAAGTTGAAGTCACTTTCTGAGTTTGTTAGCCCCAAGATGGTCCCCAATGAAGTTCAGCGCCTGATCACACGTAATACAGGGTGAGCCACGGAAACTTACTTATTTGAAAAAATCGCCGTTCGGCCTGGTGGGGTTGTAGAAGGGGAGACAATGGCCCATTCGAAGGCGGAGCTCCTAAAGTTTTGTTACCTGCACGGTTAGTTGCCACCATGCTTTGGAAGAGAGAGCAGCGGGCGTTTGCCCTAGAAACCTTTTTTTCCAATGGTCGGTCAGTTATTGCGACCCAACAAGCCTTCCGTGCGCGCTTCAAAATTCGTCCTTATGGAGTGGTTCCCGGTCGAAATTCGATTCTAACTTGGGCTACCACATTTTGGGAGACTGGAAGTGTTGCCAGAAACCGAACTGGACCTCCAGAACCCCAGAAAACGTTGAGAGAGTGAGGCTGTCGGTTTTGCGCTCCCCCAGTCGTGCGGCTCGCAAACAGGCAGCTGCTCTGGGGATTCCAGGCACAACTGTTAGACGGATTCTCCACGATGATCTTCAATTTCATCCCTATAAATTGGCTGTAGTGCAGGAATTGAGCGAAAGGGATTTAATCGCCCACCAAACTGCATGTGAAGCACTGCTCGAAAACCTGCCCCATGACGCGATCGTTTTCTTCAGCGATGAGGCCCATTTTCACATTTCTGGCATTTTTTTTATGGGGCTACTTAAAGTCAACTGTTTATAACGATCGTCCACGAACCCTAGAACACCTAAAAAACAACATTCGCGCCGCCAATGCTGAAGTACCCGTCAATATGCTGATCAGAGTGGAGAGAAACTTTAAAAATCGTTGAACCAATGTTTAAACAGTAGGGGCCATCATTTGATGGATGTGATTTTTAAACCCATATGAAAAAAAAAAAAAATTTGAGAGTTGTCCTTTAAAATAAAAAAATATACATAACGATATCTGCATTAGGACTTTTTTTTTTAAATTGACCTTTCAAATAAGTAAGTTTCCGTGGCTCACCCTAGTTACTAGTTACTAGTAGCAGTATTTTTGATACTGAGGAATTTTTATCAGAGGCACTGCTCACTACACAATCATTTTTAAGTCAACTCATTTTAGTCGACTCATCTATTCTTTCCGCCCAATGGGAAACGTTTCATAGTTAAACCTCAGAACCAGGTGAAATAAAAATACGAGAATGAAATATTATACGAGGCATTAAAATCGCAGGCTCGAGAGGTTCAACTCTCAAACTGAATCCTGAAGAATCGTGAACACAAAAATTAAATTGAAGTGACTTCATAAACAGAAAAAAGAAAAAATTCCTTTTCACAACAAACCAACGGAAGATAAATTTAATTTTCGAACCTTGGAAAAGCAGGCTCCCATGTGGACTTTGGGTGTAGGTGGAAGACCGTTGCTGACAGGACGTGGCGGTGTGTGTCTCTTCTTTATCCTCCTAGGAGGAACTGGAGGCGTGTCGGACAACAGATCCGGCCCTTCTCCATCTCCAAAGCCTGTTTTATAAACAAGGAAATATAGACGAGGATATCTAGAGTTATAGCAGGTTAAAACTTCAAAAGCAAAGGTAAATCCAAAGGTTGTCAGATATTGCATTCGCAACATACTGAGAGCCAACGCTATAATGTTGATTTTCAAAACCTATTTCTGCCCATCATATCTCATTTTGCCTAAGACCCATGAAAACCCAAAAACAGCAACACCCTCAACATCTTTTCATCATCTTCTTCAAACAGGTATCTTTAGTACTTCTTCCATCTCTCCTCATTCTATTTACTTATCCAAATATACTTAAATCGTAATGTGAATCCTCATACGGTCAGTTCTTCCAAGTCCTGCCATAAATTGTATTGCAAACTTTAACTAGCTGTGAGGCTTAAAACATGTCTTCATTGAGGTACATATTTACTTTAGATATGGAGCAGGAAATTACTACTCAGTTCCTGTTCAACATTCGTACCAGCGAAATGGAGAGTACATTCGAACTGAATCTCACAAGGCAGGTAAATCGAAATCTTAAATTTTTCAAACCCTCAAGTAGGTGAGAATCAATCGTACTATGTTTGAGTGGCGGACAATTGACCGATTCAGTTTAACCCAGTCTACCAAAGACCGTTTGAGACGCTCTATGAGGACTGTTATGTTTGCATGTCGTCGAGTGAAGGAGATGACCTTCTCGATGCGGCGTTTGTATTTTCTTTAACCTCTACTCAACGAAGAGAGAAAAGTCCCTATCCTAACATGCAGTACTGTCGCATTGGCGGTTCATAACCACACCGGCATGCGGAGTACTGAGGATTGCGGCTAGCCCGTCAGCCCCGGCGATTCATAGAAACTGACCGACAGGAAGACGGGATATTTACCTATTGAGCCAAGTACTTCGAGGAGATCCTTATTCGATGAGAAGGTTGAGAGCGAAAAGAAGAAGTCGGTTGACTGGACTAGATTGGCATCAGGGAGCATCCCTGAGTGGGCTTATATACTCTTGTAGTTAACTCGGGAGAGAGAGAGGTGGAAAGGTGACGTCATGTTGGCGTATCCCCCGTACCTCGTCTCCCCCAGTGGGGCGATGACTCACTCAGGGATCCTCCTGTTCGCTTCTTTATTTAAGAACTAATTGTTGATTGATATGTGGGTCATAGCAAGGACGAAAAGAGCCATCAAGGAGGTCGAAAATATTCGGAAAACCCCTCTTCAAAAGCGAAAACTCAAAGCTAGAGAGACGGGTATTTCTCCTCAATCTATGTCCCGCACTTCAAACATGACTTGAAGATGGGCCCGTCGGAGAATGACAGGTCAAAGGCTCCACCATGTCCCTGAAAAAAATCAGGACTGAAAAGTCCAAGCACAGCTGAACAGTTACGAGAACGGAGGTCATGTAAAATCCTGTTCGCAGACGAGAAGAATTTCAAAATTGAAGAATAATTCAACCGCCAAAGCGGCAGGGTTTTTGCCTATAGCTCTAGATTGTAGCCTGTAGCTCTGTATGTTTCAATTATTTACCAAGGCTCCGCTAGGGGACACAAGTTCGTAAGAACTTAAGCCTTGGTGGGCAAGGTATTGAGATAATTTGTTTTCTTTTTTCATAAAACTTTGTTTTCTATCCTATTCTTTGTATCTATGTTGTATTTTTGATTGCCAAATAAACAAATAATCTAGCTCTCGCGAATCTTAAGGAAAAATTGGTAGAGTTGAACAAGGCCATCATCCGGCTTCAGTGATGGTCTGGTGGGAAGACAAAGACAAAACAGAAGACAAAACTGCGTTTTTGGGCAAGGAGTCGAAACTAGTGGCAGAAACTACCAGCAAGTTGTCTTAATGCAACTTGAGAAGCCTCTGAGTGATACTGTCTTTGCGGGGAAACATCGGGTCTTCTAGCAGGACTCTGCTGCTGCCCACAAGTCACGAACGACTCATCAGGGGCTGGAGGAGAATGTTCCAGAGTACATCAATAGTTCATCAGAATGCCAAAATCATAACCCTTTGGTATCACCACGAATGGCTGGCTTGTTCCAGAGGACACAGCAATGCTGGAAGCCTGACATTGTCTCTGGTCATAGCAGTTGACAATTTTCCACAGGAAGTGCTGAAATACATGACTGGCCCCGAAGACTCTAAGCGTGCGTGAAGGTTAAGGCTGTCATATTTAATCATCGTTTTCTTCAAATCGGCACATAAGTCACAAATTCAAAATAAATTCCATCTTAATGTGATCAACGTTTAAAATCATGTCTATAAACGTTTTTCCTTGTAACAGAACTTATGGCAGGACTAGCTATTTAATAGGCATTTTTAACAGGTCTCAGTAGAAGCTCTAGAGAAAGTTTGGCGTTTATTTGGAAGTATTATGGCAAGGAGATGAAAAGGAAAGGAAAATTCCCCCAAAACCTCTAGCGATGGAGTTATTTTGTAATGATAAGGTTCAATTACCATTGGTGGGAGGGAGTGATTCGTCTTTTTCGTTCGGCCCACTATCGCTGAAGGATCTCTGCCGCGAGCCATTGAGCGTGAGAGTGGCCAAACCCAGGATTTCATCCACAGAACTGTGCCTCCGAGGGGAACCATCGGGCCCTACAAATAATTTTGTCTACGTTATATACAAGTGAATAAATTTAAGCAGTTAAAAATAGTGTATACAATAAATGTGATAAATTTAGTGTTGCGGATGATCCAGAATGGCGATCATCATTAGTGGAGGAACAAATTTCTCAATTCCCTGACATCCAGGTTTCTTAGCGGGTTTTCAAGGAGAGAGAAACATTAGTTAACAGCGGATTTATCCAAATTCAAAACATAAATGTAGTTCGTACGCTATTCCTCGAAGGATGATTCGGCGTAATATTGCCTTACACTGCTAGAACCTCCCCTTTAGTTATTTCAACATATCAAGGATTTTTCTTTCTAGAAACATCATCACACAAATTAACACCATTTCTTTAGCACACGTCCCAACAATATGAAAATCCTCCTCCTAGAAGCACCTGTGGCACAAAGTCTTCGAGCAGCAGACCAACTTGGGTTTTTCAGCGAAATACTCCACGACTTAACCGACTTCTGCGGAGGTCATGGCAAAAATCCAACCTGAAATGGTTTTTTACTTTACTTACTTACTTTTACTTACTCCACGACTTTTCCACCATGTATTCTCCCAAGTGGAGAAAAAACCTCTCACAAACCAAACAACAATTAAACCCTCACTTTCACTATATTTCTGGCTCACTTTGTAACTGCTCCCTCGTTCTCTAGTACCATGGCTTATAGTACTCCACAACAGGTGCTCGGGACTAAAGGTGGGTTCACAAGCGTCCGACTCTGCGACTCTTTCCGAGATTCTGGTTGGGTGTTCACAGGTGTCTGGTTTCCAGCAGGACGTTATGGAGGGAAAACCGACCCTCCCTCCTCTCTCCACCCACTATGACCACCTTTTCTCTGACTCTTTCCGACCAAATATCTAATTATTCGGAGTCGGACATTCCCTCCCAAAAGTGCCTCTCCAACAAGATCACCCCCCTCTTTCTGACTCTCTCCGTCTCTTTCTGGCCAATCAGCAGGCAGAAAAGCGAGTTGGAATCGCAGTCAGACCCTTGTGAACCCACCTTAAGACATCTGCCCTATTGAATCGTCCTCTGCGATATACGATGGTGAAACCATGACCTTGCATTTCCAAGGTCAACGAGCCAATCACGAGAGAGGTCTCTTTCGGACTATTCAAACAATGGGATATTTCGGACAATTTTCTATTAAAAAAATTTCAAAAGAGCATGGGTCAGGAATAACGGTAATAGGGTCTGTTCGTTGAGAAAATGTTTAGAAGAAATTAGAGAAGCTAATTAAAGCTGAAGATTTGAATGATGTGACATAGTAAGTTGCTGAACTTGTAACAAGACGTTCAACTAATCCCGTGTGGTCTCGAACGTCTCATGGCCTTGGATACTATAAAATACTACACACACACACCCACAGTGTAGAGCGTGTTTGTTAATGGAGGCCCGCCTTTTTTTTCAAACGTGTAATCCCTTCATTCAATCTTTCTACCACATTTTATAGTATCAATGGGCAAAAAGTTGGAGCATAGAGGTTTTCAATGGTGCTGAATCCAAATTTGAGGTCAAAAACCTGAATTTAGTCAGGTCTGAGCAGTCAGTCAACACCTCCCGTGTGTTATCTCTCTCCTCATCACTTGTTTACAGTCGTTATCGATCAAGACTGGTGAGAAATATTTCGTTATCTTATCTTTGGGCCGCTTCACGACTTTGTCGTGTAGGTAGTCATGGCTCACATAACCAATCAGGAATCGTTGTTGCAACAAACGAGTCAAGTGAGTTCAAAGCTCCACGCCACAAAACTCCGCATAAGGAAACTATTTACAGTGAACCAAAGCCACCGCCTAAACCACTTCCATCTACCAATCGTTTCACTCCACTGATAAACTCAGACAATCAAGAGCCTGAAGATGTAGACATTTCTGATGCATGTAATTCAAACAACAACCATGATAATGCTACTAATTCGCGCAAATCTGGTCTGACAATCACGAGTACCTACAAAGGCAGTATGTCAGCTACTGATTTCATTACGCTGATTCACGGCACAGACAAACAAGCACTAATCAAATCCCAGTCTGCCAACGAATTCAAAATCACTCCAAGAAGCCAAAATGAATGAGGTTTCCTGAACATCCCTGTGAATGAGGTTTCAATACATTGCCGAAACGTTTGGTGAGTAGTACTGCCCAACACTCCAGCTCAATCATACTATACTCCCAATGTAGGAGCGCTAGGACTTGTCAGCTAAGGTGTTGTCTGGGCAGATTAGGTCTGATGACCATACAATTCTGCATCCAGTGTGGGACCGCTTATTTATTCTGAGAATTAGACGTCCCTGCCTGGTTGTATGAATCTGCTGATAGATTCAGGAAATTTAAGCTGGCCGAACTGTTGAGAATGAAACGAGAAACAAATACTCAATCAGATTGGACGTCATCTCCCGCTTCTGGCGACTCTGCCATCCGTTCAAGACACAACACGAGTACCTCCCACTCCAACCAGAGTGCTCTGAATGACTAAAACTACCAATTAGGGTAAACAATTTGTATAACATACCAGTGAGGTTGGTGTAGTGGCCTCCACATTGATGACTAGACGAACCTGGAGTCTCTACACATCCTAATGGAAGAGTGGCCCTGAGAGAAAAATTTCAAAATTTACGTAAGACCATATTACATAAATTATAAAAGTTACAGGGATAAACCATAGGCTGCTAAACAGGCAATGGACTAGCTATGTGTTAGAGTGTACTACTGGTATGTACATGTGTTAAGGACATGTAAGTAATTATTCAAAGGTCGAACCGAAGCCAAGTGAATATGTATGTTCACTTAATTTAAATCAGCACATTCAATTTTGTTTCTACGCATAAAAAGATCACGGAAACGCACCAAGAGATGAAATCTTTTTTATTTATATATATGTAGCCGCCCCCAGATAGTCTAGATCTATCCCGAGTAGGGATCTCCATGTCATGCACCCTGGGAGAAGAGTGGTGAGGACCTTGGGTTCTCCCTAGATACTTCTTCAATCGTCAGTCGGGTTCAGGACGAGCCAGTGAACTGACCGCAAGGGGAGTTTGACGGTCTAGAGCTATGTAATCGATTTATAATCCGTTTTGAACCAAGTTGTTGTAGAATACAGTTGTTTCTTTATACGCGAGTGATTTATGATCCTGACAACCAACTGGAAGAAGAGGAAATACCGGAGAATGGAATAAGAGGTATCCCATCTCCATCATCGGAAGTTGGGATTCGATCTCAAGAGCTTCACAACAGACAAATGCAGCTATTTTTTCCGTCAAGTTCGACGAAAAGGTATGAGGAAATTCATTACAATAGTGAATTATTTCAAGATGAATCTCAACCCCAAAATATTGGATCGTGGGAAGAAGTATCTAGGGAGAACCCAAGGTCCTCACCACTCTTCTCCCAGGGTGCATGACATGGAGATCCCTACTCAGGATAGATCTAGACTATCTGGGGGCGGCTACATATATAAATTGGTTATGCGCGTGATCCACATCTACATTTCAACATTTAATCTTTTTCTGAGCAACCGGATTTTTCTGATTTATTTTGCAAGTGGAAACGTTTTGAGGAAGTCTTTAATTAACAACTGTAATAATGAAATGATCGTAAGTACCTACTCAATGTTTATTCTTAACTCCACTCAACAAGTATTTCAAGGAAAGATGTAAATGATTTGTGTCAACAGCATGGCGTAATATTCTAGCACTGCACAAGCTGTAGCGTTGCATATTATACACGTAGCATCACCATAAATATTGTAAGAAAATCGTGAAATTATCGTCACCCGTCCACTAGCTGAAACAATGCTAACTAAAACAAACTAACTCATTATTTGGTTTCAAGTTTGGCATTTCAATAATAATTGAAAAAAAAAATAATAATAATAATGCTCCCAAGGTTTATCGTTAGACTAAATGTGAACTCGTCTGATTATGCTCGCCATTCGGAAGGGAAGATCACCTACAGAACGTTCCATCTATCCATGGTGAACTTATTGTACCCAAGTAAATCTAGAGTTGCAAATTCATTTTAAACTATTAAAAAAAAATTATTTTCAATTTTGATTTATTCATCTTTTTCCTTTCCCTTAGATTTACTCTTTTTTCAATTTTTTGTCGAATTGATTTTTTGAAAGGAACATTTCCGAAGCCTCTATACCTATTAAACAATAGTACTGCAGAAGTGTTTGGGAAAAAGGTGAACAGGAGAAAACTAACATATGATGAAAATAAAATCCCCCAGACAGTATTTTGGAACCACCAGTCCTCAACCTTTGTACTACACATCTAACTAAGGTTGCATAGAGATATAATAATGGCGAATGCGCCGAACTTATTCTTTCTGTTCTACCTTGAAATACATCTGAACTTTCAAAGGTGCAGGCGTAGAGTTATAATCATTAGGTAGAATAGATAGGTAGGGGTACGGAAGTAACAGTTTACTATATCCCAATGAGGCAACCATGGATTCTCTAAATTCGTTCTAAAATATCCGTGCATATGCCAGAATGCTGTGAGCACTTTGCGATTTCGTTTGCAACTTGTGGAACCCGGCTAAGTGAGACAGTGGGGTACTGATAATCCTCAGTTAGAGAGAAAAAATGCGGTTCCATTCGTTTTCAGCCCGAAAACCTGGGATAGTGAGAATAATTTACCTTTAGTAGAGAGAAAATCTCCTCCTGTCACGTCTGCTACTGAGACCAGGGGCATTCTCAG
The DNA here is from genome assembly GCA_009739505.2 of Apolygus lucorum. Lineage (NCBI taxonomy): Eukaryota > Metazoa > Arthropoda > Insecta > Hemiptera > Miridae > Apolygus > Apolygus lucorum. The sequence goes on from CM019176.2 coordinate 36,866,905, forward strand.
ACAATTAGTTTCAGGTTTCTGTGTGCCATTCCATTGCTTCCCTCGAATTTAATCAGCTAAATTAGTTAAATGAAAAGTTCATTCCCCTCGACAAGTGACAAATTGAAATTAATCCACGACGTTGTAAGTGGAAAATCGGTGGCTGAAGTGAGCAGAGCCGCTAACGGGCCAATGGGGAATTTGCCTCACATTTTTTTTTCGAATGAGGGTTTATTTTTATGGAATAAAACCATAGTGATTGGCTCGAAAACGCATCCAAAAAATTTAGAGAATTTAAGGAAGATGGAAATTTTAAATGTGGTGGCAATGTGTAAGAGGCAGCCATGTTTGAAACGTAACGAATATTCTACCAATCTGCCTTCAAAGGAGGTTCTGTGGCGCTTACCACAGAAGCGGAACATACACGAACTTTTAGCTTCCGAGTAGTGCGCACAAGAGTGCGCCGCGAACTGGCAGGAAGAACCCAGACACAAAAGTGACCAAAAGAAACAATATTACTCACTTTTTTACAATACAAATCTACCTACTAGTTTATGAAGCATTATTAGTCTTCATCTTCTCTTATTTAGTTTCAAGATTTGAATCACATTATTCGAGTAGCCATTTCACTGGATCGTTTTGTGTGGCGGTGCTAGAGGCTTCACTTGTTTAGGCATTTTCTCCTACGGTAATTTTTTCCCCTTGGTTATTCCTAGTGTTAAACGTTATTCTAGGGCCCTATTATAGGATTTGACTTGAAATTCCAGAATCTAAAATTGAAGCAAATTCCCCATTTCCACAATGCACCGAATCGTCACCAAAGCGGGCGTGTACTGGAGAATTCTAAGTGTAAGTGCTCTAATTAAACAAAAAGGCCACAGATATCACCGACTTTACCGGTAGCAATGGTTGGTTGGAAGGCTTCACAAAGAGAAATGATTTGATGTTCAAAAAGATTTGTGGGGTGGGTAATGCCGTTGATGATGAGAGCTGTAATCAATGGATTACAGCGCCAATGATTTGACATCTGTACTCACCCGATGACATCTTCAAAGCAGAAGAAACTGCTCTATTCTACAGATGTAGCCCTTCAGCAACCTCTAGCGCTAAAAGGTTACAGGCGACACTTGTTGTTAGAAGTCAGATTGATGACAGATGTTTTCTTTTCAAAATGAATTACATATACGAGTACTATTCGTACAACTGACTTGCAGCTAATTGGAAGTAAATACATACATGCGTTTTTCAAGGAAAGTCTTTTATTTTTCTATGTTGCACCAAATACCTGGGATAGTGAGGATTATTGGTTGGTCGCCTGAGCTACTGAGAAAACTCGTAATGAGAAACCTGGGGCACTGGAGAGTTCCTAAAGATGATTTTGGCATAACGGCAAAGCTAACGGCGACCGTACATCACCTTCTGCGCATGCGCAGAAAATTACAGCGATAAAATAACGTCCGAGCAAATAACAGCGAACGTTCTGGCCGCTAACTTACGGCCATCCTGCTAACGTCCATGTGACTAACGGGCTGCCGTTAGAGCAGAGTGAACCTGACATGCCAGTAACAGTTTTGCAACCACCAACATCAATTTCAAAACAAAGCCTCACCTCACCTCACGTCTTCAAATCGTCATCATCATCATGCACCCCTGTGAGTGCGTGAAGTAAACACGACCTACGGAATGCTGCTGTAGGTTTCCGGCAGATTGGCCTTTCGATTTGAAATTTATACTGATGTGTTCCTCAAGGAAGGCGAAGCCTGAAATTCCTGTCACTTTAACTTTCGCGTCACTTTTGTCTTCGCCATAAAATTGTTCAACATCGCCGTTATTTTCGCTAACGTTCATCTAGGGTTAACATCCGATTTGACTCGCCCTAGACAGATTCATAACGACGATGCCTGTAACGTTCGCCGTTAAGCAAGATGCAGTTTAGGAACTCTCTACTGAGAGAAAATAATGGTTCCTTTCAAATTCTCACAAGGCCAGGTTCCAGCAGCAAGTTTGGAAACTCCAAGCGGGTCTACATCATGTCTGTTATCAACACCCCTCTTCATCAAACAGATGTAGTGGTGTCAGCACTTGAGGCAACCGAACTCGCTGATTGCACTTTGCACTCGAAGCTGCAAGCGTTTCCCAGCATGCTGGAGTCTACATGGATATTATATAATAACTGTTTTGTGACAAAACGAACCGCAAGTTCCATGCAACTGCCTACATATTTCATTTAATGAATGTAAACTGAAACAAATGTGTTTTGAGCTATTCTCAACGATCAATTTCAAGGTAAACCATGAAGAATTAGTTTTGAAAACAAGGTGCACTTTCCCCCACTTGAACGACTTCAACCCTAAACCAAACAATAACAATAGGAGATGTTTATACTTCAAAACGTATTAATTCTTCTTTTTTGGTAGCGATTGTAAACCTCAACACAAAGGCAAAAAAGATTAAGAAACAACAGAAAATACAAGAGAACACCAAATCCCGAAAACCTGTAATTAATTATGAACTACAACTTACGCTAAAATCAATTCAAGAATATTAATAGCTATCAGCACTGGCAATCAGTAGGATGGTATAAAGACTTGTAGTAAGTAATTAATGTATAGAAAGGGGTTCTCGAAACGAAAAAAAGCATAAGCTCGTCATAAATTGGCAAATATAACTGTGTAAAGCGTGAAGAACGTGTTATTCATCCGATACTGAGAGCTACTTACTGTTGAGAATAATTCTCTGGCGTTTCGTAGAGAGCCAATCCTTCATTTCCCCTGATACAAATACAGACAACATTCGAAAACAAAGTGCAACTAGAGAATGTACAGTGAGCAACATTTAAAATATGACAGCCCTATACAATGTGCTGTTGTCGTGAGCGTCTCATCGAATCGAACATGGTAATCCGTCACAGAAGAACTTGATTTGGAGGAATGAACAATTAGGTAACTTAGTAAAAAAGAAACGAAATTAAATAATAATAAATGCGTAGGCAGGATAATTTGTCGTTCTGGGCAGAGAGTAAAGAAGGTTGGCAGCATTACTGATAAATGAAGATTGTTTCTTCAAGTTAGGCACCATCAGAGCAAAGAGTCTTTGTTCAATATTTTCCCGAGTATAACCATTGTACTGCCCCGTTGGTGACAACTAAAAATAATAGTAGTCGGTCTGTGTCCAACTTGTGCCCCTAACTTGGTTTCCGCCATTACTGCACCATGACCACCATGACTGCACCATGACCGCCATGACTCCACTAAACATTCAACTAACCAGAAGGTCGCTCCACCGTTTTTCATTTTACATGCTAAAATTTCACTGGGAAATCTAGAACTGCGCTCCTCTTCTAATAGGAGAAAGATTTACGTAACATTGAAGTTCGAAGCCGAAGGGACCAGTTAATGGAAAAAACTGGAAAGTACCATCGGGCAATGCCAGGAATGGTATCGGTCGGTCTCGTTCAGCATGACACAAATGTTTTGTTCATCTCGAGAACTCGAACAGTTCAGAACGACACATTTGAAGTTTGACGCAGCTGTACAGTTTGAAGCAGCAAATCTCTTTTCTGGATCACATAATGGGGTATTTCAGTCAATTTTTTTTATTATTATTTTTTTTTCAAGAGTATGGCTCAGGAATAACGGTAATCAGGTCTGTTCGTCGAGAAAATGTTTTTAAAAAATCAGAGAAGCTAAGGAAAGTTGAAGATTTGAATGGTGTGACGTAGCTGGCCAATCGTGAAGTAGCTAGCCAACTGTCTTTGAAAAAAGTATCCATGCACAGAAACCCTTGGAGGACCTCTTGGATACTACAAAATACTACTCACACACGCACACGGCGTAGTCCTTGCCTAGTGTGTGTGCATTTATAGCGGCCCGCCTTTTTCAAACGTGTGATCTCTTTAATTAATTTTTCTACCACATGTTACAGTATCATTGGGCTTAAAGTTGTAGTATATAGGTTTTCAAGGGTGCTGAATCCAAATTTGAGGTCAAAAACCTGAATTTCTGACCCACCGAAATACCCCATTTGCAGCCCACGAACGAGAAACACGCGAAGGTGTTCAGTGTATCTACCTGGAGCAGCATACAACTCAGAAGACGTCAGTACTAAGCGACGCATAAGTATTGTCGTTTGGATTTCAGGTTAACTAAGCTGCTAGAGGTAAAACCAGCGCTGGAATGTTTTTACTAGATGGTGAACACATTTAGCAAATGTGGCTGCATGAAGGCTCGCTCTCAAGTTCATGAGCTGAGTTGTAATTGACCACAAAATACAGAGACCACCTGGCTGGTTCCGACATAACCATTCTTAGACACAACTAAACTCACTCGGTGATACCAAATGTTACAGATGAACCAATAGTCTAGTGGTTTTCACTGCTAGCTCAACTACAGAGCGTTCCAAACAAACTCCAGGATATCATTAAGGATCAGTGGGGATTATAATACACGATTTTTCAACGACCTTCGATGGTTATTTCTTCATTTACGAGAAATTGAAGAAAGAATAACTTCTGACGAATATAGGGAATGAGAGGGTGCTACAAGCGACGAAGTTGTGGAAATCCATTTCAATATAAATGGCGAAGGAAAACTTGACCATTTTCTCAAATAGTAATAAGTTACGAAGATAAATCAACTTTGAAAGTTGGCCATCATCTGTAGATAACAAAGAAGAAGTGACAAGTTCTGCATATGAATGTATTTCCTTAACTCAGTGGTTAACGCCGTGACAGAGGCGGGACTATTGGGAGTTGATAATGCAGATTTGGAGGCTTGAGGGAGTTTTCCGTGAAGTCATCATCCGAATTTTGATTTTCTTCTGAGACTCAAGAAGAGAAGAATTCCAGCACCAACCTTTCATCCAAGGCAGCGAAATCTCCGTCGACAGAATTGTGACTATTTGCCATTGACATCTGTCAAACTCCTTATAGATTTAGCTTCCTTCCTGCATGTTAGCGGGTGTATCATACTTAGCAAATATTGGAGGGGCTACTGTTGGGCCACTCAAGGTGGGCATAGGAAACAAAGTCAGTATTGATAGTGCGATTGTAGAAAAACGCGCTTCCTCTATGCCACACACCATAAACAAAGTAATTTTCGTGCATCTCCCTCTCAAACTCGACTTGCCATATTGGTATTTCTTAGGCTCTACCTCTGTTTCGCAATTGAGAGCGCGGGTTAAATCCATTCTCTTCCCACACCCTTCACAAGCGTTGGGCAAGCCTGAGGGCTCCTGCCTGTAACGGAAAGCCAGTGCACTAAGAAACTGCGATGCAGACAGATCACAATCGTCATCAGGTGGTGAGGCGCCGGTAAGCCCCACCTTGACGCACCCTGTTGGTCCGTCGAACTGTGCGCCACTACTTTGAAGCAAAAGCAGAAAGATGTTCCTCTTTCCTAACCTCCAGGATGTACTGGCTTGTAGGATGCTTTCTTTAAGGACTCAGTAGACCTTTTCTTCAAGGTGGAATAGTTGGAAGTCCAACCTTAGTTTGATTGAGTTTACCCCTTTGTAACATGTCGAGAAATATTGAAAGCACTTTGTGACAGTAGTAACTGGATTTTCGATAGCTTGGCCTCCCAGTTTCGCAGTTTCTATCGCTGACAAATTCTTGTTTGTAACTAATAATGAAATAATCGTCAAAATCGAGTCAACTTTGTAACTTATTACTTTTGGGGAACTGGACAAAGTTTTCAGTATTAACTCCGTTTCGTAACTCCAAGTCCTCTTGTAGGAGTCCAACAATTGTTATAAGAGTCTAACTTATAGGGGAACCAAGTCCTGGTTGAGCCTGCAATATGAAGCCACTTACGAAAGAATCACGTCGTAAAAAATCTCAATAGTTAGGCCTAAATGTACAAAGCACAAGCAAGTTCTTCTGTGAGGGAGAACCAAATAGTAGAACTTATCAGTCAGTGTGATGTTGCTTCTACTACCAATATGAATTAGGCAAGCAGCAGGTTAGAGATGAATTACAAAAACCATCAGGTACCGCGGATTTTTATTTTCATCAAGTATGGTTCCAGCTGATGAATACTAAGATGAATGCTGAAGAATGGAATAGCCACTGAAGCAGAGCTAGAGCTTGATACCGTTGAGTCCTGGTATTCAACTATGAAGTGAGTTACCTCATATTACAGCCCACGTCCCAAAATGAGCAGCATCGTCTCATCAAAAGTTGAAAACATAGGACGTTCTGCAGGATGTTGAAGTGTGCAGGACAAGGTTTGGTTATTTTGAGGCAAACCATCGTGTTGCCAAATTCAGCTTTCAAACTTTGTCCACTGAATTAAGTTTCATTATTGATCCATATATTGAGAAGAGGATGGAACAAGGTAGAGCAGAATCAGAAAATAATCCTGTCGAATTACACTGTGAGAAAAAAAAGTTGAAACCCATCGTTAATATCGTTCTGAGGCCTTAAGAGTTCTTCAGTTAAATATTTAGATTTAGTATAGCGTTTCTGACTAACATTCAATTTTATTCAGAAACACGAACTCGAAAACCATTCTACATTGTTAAATTCTTGTAGGTAATGAATCACTTTTTCAATTGGACGGCACTAAGCAGAAAGGAAACAACCCCGAAGATGAGAGTTCTAGAGGAACTCGTTCTATCAGTATCGACTTTCAGCAAAAAGGAACTTTGGTGTCTACTGTAATGACTCATACTCTCAAATATGTTAGTTCTCCAATAAAGGACACAAGGGAAACCCTGAGTGACTCATCATGGCAGGTAGGTAGAGTGAGGTACAGGGGACAAACACGTCACTTGACGTCACCCTCCTCCACTCTCCCTTGTTAAAGTAGTATAAAAGGAGGACTCAGGGCTTCACCTAGACATTCATGCATTCGTCTTCTAACAATCGACTTGTTTATTTCTCGCTCTACCTCGCCTTCTCTAAGAAGCCCAAAGTTTCTCGGAGGTCTCAGTAGGCGATAAGCTCATCGCGCCGGCCTCCGCTCCCATTTCACCTAGGAGTTGTCTGCCCCCAACTAGGACTAGGTAAATGTACCGCCTCCCTTCGGTCGGTGAGCAATCGCGCCGAGGATCGCAGCTGAGCTGAAATCCTTAAGCACACCTGCATGTGGTAGGTGGTAACCCGCGCCGGGCAGAAAGTGCTGTCCCATCCTTAACCTTCGTTGAGTAGGGACCAATAGAAATCGACAAGCCGACGTGAAGATAATCGCCTTCACGCGACAACACGCCGACATAGCACCTAGATTGGGTTTTTCATTTGAAACAATCACTGATTTAAAATCCTTAACTTTCTCGAATGGAACCACTCGTTATCGCTATGCATCGGAAAAATAAGCTAACTTTTTCAGTGAAATTTGCTCTACCTACCGATTTCAGCAGGGGAAGAGCAGGAGAGCTTGCTCCGTCAGGTTCTGTTTCAGTAAAATTAACGATTTCTCTCAAGTTAGTCGTAATTTTCTTCAAATTTATTCAAAATGAATGTTGTACAAGTTCACTGGATGTTAAACTCGAAAACTACACATTGAGTTAAGTGTAGGCAGCCGAAGGGGTTGCAAAAACTCAGCATAAGCGCAAACACTTGTAAAATTATCGACTTTTCCCCACAAGAGTCGACTTTTTTTCTCAGCGGTATTGACGTACCTAACTTTGAACGTTTTTCCTGGTTTTCGTTGAATCTTTTACCAAACGAGATGCTAAATATGAATATTTTCAAGCGTTAAAAATTAAAAAAAAAAAACATTGATGCCAGACTACACGAGACCATTTCTGCTTCCTGTCGTCCAAATATCATCAATAGCATCATCAACACCTCACCAGACTGATAAATCGCCAACTCAGAGACCGCCATTTCAACAGACATTTATGTGTTTGAAGACTTGGAAATCCCCTTATCTCGTGAAAGTTTCAGGGAATCATTTCACTGTTATAAAATCGCATGCTTAGCAAAGAAAATATTGCCCAATATTTCCTATTACGAGTTTGCTTCATCAACTCAAAAAAAGGAACTTGATCGATGACTACATGGTTTGAACTGTGAAAAATCAATATATTATGCAATGAATCACTCATTTTCGAAGTTGACGAAGCAAAAGTTGAATGGATTTCGAATCTTCTAATCGCTAAAAAAGTAAACTTTCAGTTAGTCCATGCAACTAACTCGAAGGTTTTGCCTTCAACTGCTTGAGAAAAGCTGGGAACAGCAATTGCACGTGAATTTCATCCAATTAGAACGAACAAACAAAACAAAATTAATTTAGGAACAGCAAATCAAGAGAATACGGAATAATCAATGAGAACTAAATTTTGGAATGAAATGGAAAAAAAGTTGAAAGCATGGAAATATAATGAATGGTGCAGAGCCACGAAGGCATTGACCTCATGTTAAGGAAGATTTCAACAAATCAATCAACTGCTCTGAATAAAAACGAGACATTACTTACTTAATACTTAATAATCAATTAATTGACATTAGTTGATGAACAAACGAATTCGTGAGGTTCATTTATAACTGAAGAGTTCAGGGGAGAAACAGGAAAACTAATAATTTTCAGATCTCGAGAAAGTCATTTTTCTGTCAAAACCTAATTTTGTGTGGTTAAATTCAATTTAAAAATTTGGAAAAATAAACTACTCAACTAGGAATACAAGTGAATGTGATACAACAATCAAAAGCTCTAATAAAATTTAATTGGCGTTTTTTAATAATCAGACTCCCTGAAGGCTGCGGCTCGGGGTAATAAAACAACTTTGCTCTGGGTCACTGGCCATGAAGGAGTAGATGGCAATGAAGAAGCCGATCGACTCGCTAAGCAGGGATCGGAATCCTAATGTTTTGGTCCTGAACCCCTACTCGGGGTTACTAAGAGCTTCATTACTCAACAGGTCCAAAAATGGGAGGACAGCAAGAGAGCTGCGTACTGGCGCTACACTCCAAAGCAGAGGCAAGCCAAGCAGCTCTTCACCATCTCTAAAAAAAAGAGCAAAAGCTCTGCTGTCACTAAGGAGGAAGGACCTTCACACCATTGTGGGTCTCCTGACTGGCCATTGCCCCCTGAGATACCATCTCAACAAGATGGGCAAGGCCAGGGCAGTTGAATGTCGGAGGAGTCGAAACAGCAGAACACATCCTCTGTGAGTGTCCTGCTGTAGCATCTACCAGATTCTGGCATTTCGGTAAGGGTACTCGTGTCCCAGCCGAAATTGCTCGGGAAGCGCCCGAAAAACTTCTTCACTTTGTAAAAGAAGAGGTTTTCAAACGGGCACTTAAGTTAAAAAGGGAATCCTGTCACAATAGATCAAACTTATGGTCTTAGTGACTAAAGGCTTGCCCCGTCCAGATAAAAAAAAAAAAAAATCAAAGAACTAAGCTCTAAAATACAAGAAAACCCGGGTTACTTTCTTAAGTCCTTTCTTTCCAACATTAGAGAGTTTTCGCTGCCAAAATTTGACAGGCCCCATTAGGAGGAGACTAGCGCAAGCAACGTCGATGCTACCAGTTGAAGAAGGAGACCCGGTTAACAATGGACTAGTTGGCGGTGGGGGGGGGGGGGGGCTCCTGCCTGGGGCCTCCTGAAATGGGGGACTGTCAGGGGGACCCTTTTATCATTGCCCACTGTTGAAGGGAAGCAAATTCATGGGCCTCCGCGGACCCCAAGCTTTATTCCACAGGCCCTGGCAATGGCCTGCAAAAACTCTCTACTTTCAACTGACATGACCTATCGGTGACGTGCTGTCTCATCTCTCCCAACTGCCGTGTCTTCAGAGGCCAATTGATGGGGTGAGAGTGAGCTTTACAGAGGTCGGCATTTGGAGTGGATTGTAGCATATTGAAAAATTAGATATTTCAAGCATTATGGACAGAGTTACTTTGATAAACTTTGTAACAAACTCCAAGCGTTTGTTTAAAACTCGTTTATCATTGACTCGATCTCACCCAAACTTGTTGTTTTGGTTTCTGGTTGTTTCCAAACCACTGTTGTTTTGCTTTCTCGTAGTTGTGTTTTGCTTTCTTGAGCTTTGAACCAAACTGATTTCAATGAAAATTTAATAGATCTAGAATGATCAAAAAATCAATTGTTTTATTTAATAATATATACATCACATGAAAGTTGGATAAATATTCGATCCACCAGTAAAAATCCGGAAAAACCATCGGACCACTGGAAAAAAACAGCTGATCATGGGAAAACAATTTGGCGCAATACGTACTGCGCACTTTTGCGTAATCGATGCATGTGAATGCTCTTACGCACTTTCTGCATTATGGAACCCCCACTTCTGTATTGTGCTTCACGCACTACGGAGTTTATGCATCCATGTGAACCCAGTTTTCTCGAAAGTAACTTCGATTTCTTTCTTTAAACGAAAAACGACTTTTCGCTTTTTCTGAGGGCTGATTTTTCAATTTACATGAAACAGTATTCAAGTGTGGAATAAATAGGCTTGTTTTACATCAGAGCAATTGACAGATGTGAAAGTTGGACAATACAATCCACTACAAACACTGTAAATTACTATCAAAATTTCATAATGTACAAGTGACAGTTATTTTGTACAATAATAATACTCGTGTTATAACACAATAAGACGGACACGATCGAGTGAACGTGAAACCAAAGTTTCAATTCAATTGATAAGCTGTGAATAACTGTACCAATATGATTCCATACAGCTGAGATGTAATTTCCTTTAGTAGAGTTACCAAAGATAAGTACCTTTGAATAAGTTCTTCATCTATGTACTGCAAGAGGCTCCTAGGGAGATGATAATGAAAAAACAAAAAGAAACGTTAAAAGAAGTGAAATTAAAATTAATCAAGTAGGCAAAAATGGCAAGAACAAGGTGTCAAACTAAAAACTGAAAAGATCCAAAAGGTAGAAGTCCAAACCCGTATAAAATAGGTAGGAGTATTTTTTCATACAGGTTCATTGCTAAAAGATATATTCAAACAACGTCTACAGCATCTGTAATAAATAGTAATTATGTAAGCATTACGCTTAAATTGGAAAGAAGATGTCACTTAACATAGAGAGAAAAGAACAGCGTTGACTTATGTCGTAGGAATAGAAGAAAAATGTTAATTTTGTAAACTGAGTTTATAGGAGAATAACTGTGTGAGTTTAATGAATGTTTCAAGTGAATTGTAAGGGAGAAACCATGGAAGAAATATTAGGAAGAATCACTCCATAGGGGAACCTGTGACGCTTACTGCAGTGGCGTCACCTCTGGAAGCGTAAATGAATTATCAGCTTAGGTGGCCGATCGCTAGAGTGTGTGAATTGTGTGACGACTCTACATTTTATACGGGACAAACCAATTGGTTTGTTCCCGATTTGTTGGAGCTACACCTGAAGAGATATCCGATTCATAGAGATATGAATCGATATCCTCTGATTAATCTAATCACTGGTCTGAAGGGGTAGGGTCGTCACACCCTCCTCTGACTAATTATGAACAATAAGGTGAATTTCATTCTGGAATTCATCCTATATTGTTACATGGTAGCAGAGCGTGGTTTGGTGGAAATGCAATGAATTTATTTCAACATTTCCCCTCCACTTTTTCTTGGGTATTCCAGAAGGAATTACCCAAAGAGAATTCCAGAAGGAATCTCTATATTATTAAATTATTATAATATTAAATTCATTCCCTTATTATACTTCGCCAATCCGGCAATTAAATTCATTTCGCCAATCCGGCAATTAAACTCATTTCCTTGTTAGGCTTTGCCAATCTGGCATTTTATTAATTTCAATTACGTTTTTCTTTTATATAAGCCTTTTCTAAGTTTGCCTTTTCAATCATTACACTTAAATGTTTCACCGTTCGTATTCTTTATTTAGTTTGCTTTCTCCTCAGTTCCATTGATTTATTCTTTTATGTATAAATGGCCCATTCGTGGCATTCTTCTTCTTCTTCTTCTTCTTTTTGAATAGTACCATCACGATGGAGGAATTCCCTTGAAGCTACCAGACGTCCTTTCCTGGGCTTCATGCTATTTTCAGTCCCTTTGACTTTTTTCAAACATACTTCTGTTTGAAACCCAGAAGTATGTTTTAGGGAGAGGAGTGTGACGACTCTACATTTTATACGGGACAAACCAATTGGTTTGTTCCCGATTTGTTGGAGCTACGCCTGAAGAGATATCCGATTCATAGAGATATGAATCGATATCCTCTTCGGGCCGGCTGATTAATCTAATCACTGGTCTGAAGGGGTAGGGTCGTCACACCCTCCTCTGACTAATTATGAACAATAAGGTGAATTTCATTCTGGAATTCATCCTATATTGTTACAATTGGGAGGGAGAGTAGAACGCAAACATGAAAGTGACCAAAAGATGCAATTTCTATAGCGTCCTTACCTTCTTGCGAATCATCTCAGCCTTTTTTTTACAACAAGATTTTTCGTTAAGTTCTTTTTAGTCAGTTTCGTTAATTTTTGTGAATATCTTTATCTAGTTTCTATTTTCTACATAATAATGTAGAAACTTTCAAGTCACGTCCATCAGGCGTTTCACCCAGGTGCCATAAGGTGGGAATTACTAAGTGCATCGTAAAATCAATATTGAATAAAAACATAAATTTGTCATTGTGCTCAATGGAACAGGAAAAGAAGTTTGTGTATTTATATATTAAATGTAGAATATTTTGGGCTGTTCGAACTATGAACAATGCTGTGGCCGATCCGAACTGTGAAAGAAAAATAACTTTAAAGAAGCTATTAAAACTTAATTAAATATTATAATTCGCCACAATGTTTTTCCTCTGTGTTCATACCTTCCCCCTTCTTCCGATTTTGTAATTAATACTAACGAACAATACTTTAGCTTCTTAGTCAATATGATCTGATTTTTTGGTTCAAGTTTCGTAGGTACCTACCCACATTGGTAATTTTTTCATGAAAAAACCGACATTTTCAACAAAGTAGGTGACTACCTGTAGTCAGAAATAGTTCCAGTTTGTTACCTTGCATTTCCCAATGAGCGAATTTAAAAAAAAAAAAAAAGCTTAACTATATTTTGGTGTTTTTTGTAAGAAACGAATATAAATTTTTCTACTCGTACGTCAAGATTATTGAGAATTTGACGTGATATTTGATTTTCTTGAACATTATTGTTGTTGGGACATATAGCAGGGAAGTGAGGATGCCCGAGTGAGCTAAAGCGTTGTAGCTTCATCTACAAGGTCAGTACAGTGATGCCGGGTCTTGGGATCAAATCCCTGCGCTCCTAGAATTTTTTGGAAAGTCGAGCTGTTGTCCGCATTTATTTGAATTTTCGGTCATGAGGGCGTCTACAACTCTATCTATCGGCGTCCTCTAATACTATAGCTGAGAACTTCTCTTATGCTTTGCCAGATAGCAGCAGTAGAGGGGGATTTTTTCCGGCACACTTTTTAACCTTGAGTGACACTTCCTAATACTTCTTCCATGGAGAAAAGATCAAAGTCACGTTGGTCATAGTGGTGTCCTTTTCGTTGGAAGTGAAAGATTCTAGCCTCTGAATGAACATGGAAGACTCATGCCAATTTCCCCAACACTGGTAGAACCATACGAGCCAACTCTGTCGCCTTTTTGAAGCAGCAGGATGTAATGTAGAGTGATACGAATTACTTCTTTGAAATATCTACTTCTTACCATAACTGCTTTACGTGATCAAATCTAAATTTGAAGGACAATTGAGACTGAAGGAAATTTGCGGCATCCCTCCAGACACTACAACAAATCATCCAACTGAGTAGCAATCCATCTCACTCCCTTCCTCAACTCAGTAGGTCAGACTTCTCTTGATGAAACAGAGGCTCATTTCCACTCATTCTTTTCCGCCATTTTTGCAATTCGAAGCTATGAGTCCTCAAGGTTTTGAAAGTCGCCAGCTCTTTAACGTTTTCACTGGTTGGACTGAAGATATTTCCGCTGAACTTGCAGATTTTGTTTGGAACAATATGAAAACCTATTGCATTAAGTTCGTCTCGAAGATCTCCTTGTTGATTTCCTTGTTTATTATCATTCAGGAATTATAATAATGAGCCTTTCGAGCCTTCTGTTCCTTCTGACCATTTTGAAAGACCTTCAGCTCCGTATAGGAAGTTCCATCTATGAACCCGGTTAGACTCCCTCTTTACCATTTTAATTCACAACCAAATTTTTAAACATCACCACACAACATCCTACTTTTGCAAAGAGATCTTAAGGAAATTTTCATTAATAAGTTGTTGTTTCATTAATAGTCCCAAAATATTTCAATTAGAAAATAAGAAAACATTTTGATCTATTTTACATATTAATACTGTACAGCCCATTTATTATAATTAAACCCTAAATCGATGGGATAATTGGTAGGGTGAGATAATTGGTAACGAAACAAGGAATATTTGTGGAAAAGGGAGGAATTGGCATTCGTTTTTGGGGCACTTCAGTCCCACCAGGGCGACAGTGGCAGCTCGTATGGTTTGTTGGACGAACTAACACAAACAGACCTCAAAGTTCCCACTCAAAGATTCCTGCACCTATTGCAATAGTTACACGGTTTAACATTAACTTATTAAAGCCCAGTGTTGCCATATGGCAACATACTCGTAAAAGCCCTTTCTGTTTGGAGGCTACTGGGCACCATCCAGAGTCATTGAAAAGACCTGGATCCTGGGGGTCCTTTTCTCCAGATCTGTCTGATCATAGTGATGTATGATGTTTTATGTCCAGCCATGAGGGTGTTGCACACAGCACGAAGCTTCATCTACAAATTCAATGGGTAAATGGCCTGATTGGATGGTCATCAGAACTACTGATTATCCTACCAAATGAATGGTAGTTTATTCAAAGCAGTCTGCTAAATGGGTGTTGCACATAGCTCTTTAGATGGCCACAAAGTACGATGCGTCATCTTCAAGTTGATTGGGTACTTGGCCTGGCTAGAGGTTGTAAGAACTAACAACTACCCTACCAAATACCCATGTGTTATCATCATGGCAACGATACTTTGCCTAATGCTTCCTTTAGTGATATTTTTTGACTGGTTATGAATGTGAAAATCAGTTTATGAATTACTCAATTAATATTGGATGTATTCAGCATCCAATATTCTAAGTGAGTCCCTAGTAGAACCGGTGAACTACACGATCTACCAACATCTCAGTTTCGAAAGAAAAACATCAGTTCTTATGGCGCTCAGCGTCGCGATAAGCCAAGTAAACCCATGAAATTCGATCAGAAGATTTTTGAAATTATTTATTTGAAATTCGATCAGGAGATTTCGAAATTATTTTTCCGTGTTCTAAAGACTATATTTGGAATCGGAATATCAGATTCATTTTCAAAATACATAGAGAAAAAAAGTTTCGGGCGTTAATGGGTTAAGGTGTACCTATGCTCATGGTCTAGTTTAAAACTTTGTCATTGGTCCATCTACATCATTCATGAAATCAATTTTTGCATCTGCTCCAGGGATTTGGAGCAACCTCCCTCCCAAAAGAAGGCTCATAACTCATCATCAAATATTCGAGTAATTTTGAAAACACGTATCTAAGCTAACAGATCGCACTACTTTCAGTTATTGTACAAACTGCCAAGAAGACCCTCTTGAATACCAAGATCTAAGTTTGACTTTATAATACAAATATACATTAGATTGATATTATTATCTAGAGATAAGCCAACGCGTTCGCTAAAAAAATTGTTATTGCAAATTAATATTTCATTAATTCAACAGAAACCTCTAGCAGCATTTTACATTAGACAGTGTATTATATAAACGAAAAATGTACATGCAGAAATTGAATTCAACATACCATGAGTGTTTTTAGAAAGTTTACTTCCTATAAAACTATATCTGTTTAACAAGAAAACGCAAAAATAGCTGTGGGAATTATCAATTCTAAGTTGCACTGAAATTGTGATTTGAGAACTGTAACAATATAGGTTGAATTTCCATCAGTACAACAAATGAGAAATACACCTAATTGCCCATATATGAGTCAGAGGAGGGTGTGACGATCCTACTTTTTTATAAGGGACAATCCAATTGGTTTGTTCCCGATTTGTTGGAGCTACGCCTTTAGGGATATCCGATTCATAGAGAAGTGGAAGCGTGCTGGGCCCATAACCCAGAGGTCCGTGGATCGTAACCACGCTCTGCTACCATGTAACAATATAGGTTGAATTTCCATCTGTACAACAAATGAGAAATACACCTAATTGCCCATATATGAGTCAGAGGAGGGTGTGACGATCCTACTTTTTTATAAGGGACAATCCAATTGGTTTGTTCCCGATTTGTTGGAGCTACGCCTTTAGGGATATCCGATTCATAGAGAAGTGGAAGCGTGCTGGGCCCATAACCCAGAGGTCCGTGGATCGTAACCATGCTCTGCTACCATGTAACAATATAGGTTGAATTTCCATCTGTACAACAAATGAGAAATACACCTAATTGCCCATATATGAGTCAGAGGAGGGTGTGACGATCCTACTTTTTTATAAGGGACAATCCAATTGGTTTGTTCCCGATTTGTTGGAGCTACGCCTTTAGGGATATCCGATTCATAGAGAAGTGGAAGCGTGCTGGGCCCATAACCCAGAGGTCCGTGGATCGTAACCACGCTCTGCTACCATGTAACAATATAGGTTGAATTTCCATCTGTACAACAAATGAGAAATACACCTAATTGCCCATATATGAGTCAGAGGAGGGTGTGACGATCCTACTTTTTTATAAGGGACAATCCAATTGGTTTGTTCCCGATTTGTTGGAGCTACGCCTTTAGGGATATCCGATTCATAGAGAAGTGGAAGCGTGCTGGGCCCATAACCCAGAGGTCCGTGGATCGTAACCACGCTCTGCTACCATGTAACAATATAGGTTGAATTTCCATCTGTACAACAAATGAGAAATACACCTAATTGCCCATATATGAGTCAGAGGAGGGTGTGACGACCCTATCCCTTCAAACCAGTGATTAGATTAATCAGCCGGCCTGAAGTGAATATCGATTCATATCTCTATGAATCGGATATCCCTAAAGGCGTAGCTCCAACAAATCGGGAACAAACCAATTGGATTGTCCCTTATAAAAAAGTAGGATCGTCACAGAAAGTACTTTAAGAGTGGGCAGTCAACAGGATTTAACCGGTTTTGTTTTCTTTCTAAACATATATTTGGTTACTTATACTGGTGCAATACTCCAACAACAGCTTTAAAGAAATATTTCTAGCATTATTGACTCAAATTTATCAATATTTCAGGTTTGTAACTGATATCGTTTCTAACAACGAAGGTAGGTACTGGGGTTTTCAGAGTTACGCACGATTCAGAGAAAGTCCACAGCCATTTTTGGGTAACAATAAAGTTTCTGCATTTATAGAGTTAACATGATTATATTCGGGGTAAGCATTACTTTCAGCTCATGCTTTCACACCAGATGTAGCTTCAGTAAAAGGAATCAGGAGAAGCGAGATTTCAAAGGGCAAAACATGCAAAATTACAACAGGAAATGATCCACAGAACTCTTGCAACACTCTTGCAGGCAGAACTCTCAAAGAAACTAGACAGAAACTATGATGAGTTGAGCTTCAACATCACTATACAACATTACAATAAGAGAAGTGTGAAAAACTAAACTTTTTTTGTAGTGAATGTGTAAGAAGACTCAAACAAGGGGAAAACTGAAGATTCACTGGGATAACACCATTGTCACTAGAATAATAAAAAAGTCTCTTGGGAGAAGACAATCATAACTAGAAAGAGGACACAATAAACAGGATTAAGAAAAAGTAAATCCAAAACACACCGAAGCGTTTAACAAAAGAAGACGGAATACCTTAAAGACATTTTCAAGATGGCGGTGCCAGAAAGTGGCGGTGGTCTCTTTTGTGAATCCCTAACCTCACAAACCAGATGTCTAAAAAGACAGCAAGAATTACGTCGAAACACCATAGGTAAAAAACAAATCCGTATAATAGTAGAACACAACACAAGTAAGAAATGAAATGTCGATATAATAAATAAAATACGCAAGAAGAATAAATGAGTAAAGGTGCGCTCCGAGGAATGATAGTGCTGATAGCCATTGTGAAGGGATAGAGATGCTGGATTCAGGACTTATAAGCGCCCAGTTAGAAAACGAGTTCACCAGAACGAAATGTGATGCTGCTGTTTGAATTTGGAAGTGCTGCGTTAGAATTTAGATCCCTTTACCACTTCACAGGCCCCTGTTTATCACTAGGAATGAAAAAGAAGTTAGTCGATTAAAAGGTGACACTTACTTTTCATCTTGAATGTCGGGCGAGTCCCCGAATAGAGGCGTGTAAGGAGACTTGGGGTCGCAGTTGTGATGAACGTGCTGGAAAAGCAGAGATTGGTATCATTATTTGAAAATAGTTAGTCTTTTCATTAAGATCAATAGAATGTTTTAGCAGAACACTCACAAGTGATGTTCAGGGAGGTCTTGGAGCCAACACGTGAGGAAGAAGAAGAGAAGATAACATAATAGTAACATGGAAGGGGCATAGGTCTAAGGCCAAAAAAGATGTACAGCTTGTGGCGTTTGGTTTATAGGTGACGCCAAATATGTCCAGCTGACGTCAGCAAAATTAACACGTTATGTGCTGACCAGAAACCCCGAAGGCTGAAGGATCATATGTGGAGATCCAGTGTTTTTATTTTAATTCGTTACACTCTATGCGAGACCTACAGAGTTCGCTCTGGTTTATTTCTCTTTAGGATGAACCTGCCTATTCAAAACTGCGCGAGGAAATTCATTGTCCCTCGTAAGTTACTCCTGATGAATCATGAAAAATTAAATTCCCTCGACCGGGGATCAATCTCCCATCGTTCCGATTCTGAATCGGAGCTCCTACCACTTGAGCTAAGGAAGTGAATAGACAGAAATGCGATGATAAATGCGGGTCGGTCTCCTTGGTCCTGTCGGGTCGCCAACATAAGGTGAAGGTTGTGGATGGGTTTTTGTCATAGGACAATCCCCCATTCCTTCCCAATCTGTGTTGGAGGTTTGGCGGTACCTTGGAGTCGACTTCATGGGGGTGGCCACCATTACTGCCAGCCCTGTGGACCTTGGTAGAGCGCTAGCTCGCGTTACCAAGGCTCCATTGAAGCCACAGCAGAGGTTGCGCCTCCTCCGCACGTACTTACTGCCAAAGCTAACCTATGGGTTAGTCTTTGGTGGGCTTACAGCGGGGAGGCTGCAGGAATTAGATCGTGAAGTACGCTCTGCTGTGCGCTCTTGGCTGAAATTCCCACTTGGTGTCCCAAGTGCCTACATCCATGCACCAGTCAAATCTGGCAGGCTCGGTATTGTCCCTCTCAGCAAGCATCTGCTCTCTGGGCCGCCAGCGCCTGCTAGCCCTCTGGGGGTCGAGCTGGGGGTCGCCCGTGCTGCTGCTGATCTTGATTTTGTCAGGCAGCAGTTAGCATGGTGAGACCAAGCAACACTATCTGCTCCAAAACCCAGTTCGTCAGCTGAGTTTGCTGCTGCGCTGCATGAATCAGTGGATGGTAAGGAACTCTGACAGTGCTCCGAAAGCCTAATCTCTTCCCAGTAGGTAGATTGTGCTTCGGAGGGCATTGGGGCCCACGACTACCGACACTTCCATGCATTCTGTGTGGCATCTTTGCCAACTGCCGTGCGGTGTTTGAGAGGTAGTCGTGGGACAACCCTACCTCTTTGCCTCGCCTGTCGGAGTAGAAGTAAACATCTTTATCATGTGGTGCAGCAGTGTCCACAAACTCATGGGGGCCACATTCTACGTCATGATGCAGTTGCCAAGCAGATAGAGAGTTGGGCATCTTGGTAGGCGTACTCCATGGTATCACCAACCGCGTCCTGCTTGGCTCATATTTGAACTGGTGGTCGTTCTATAGAGGCACTTCCCTTCATCCCTCTCTCCCACCCCCACCTTCCTCATCATCCCTAATCCCTAGGGCCAGCGTCTGGTGAGTCCTGGGCGTCCTCCCCATTATATTTGATTCATTTATTTATTTTGTATTAATGGCGTGCCCCTTGCGTCTTTCAGGGGTTTCTAAAAAAAAAAAAATTAGCTTACCACAACATCTTTCCCCCGGTAGGATATCTTAGGTACTCCATTACCTAGTCAGGGAAGTGAGGGACCTTTGGCCGGCGTTTTCCAACCCAGTGAGAACGCGCTATTTTTGACTGACAGGAGTTTTTGTTATTGTTCCTTAATGACGGGGCGGGGGATCTGCTGACCTCAACGTTTGTCCTATTAGGCGGTGGCTCGACTTGTGTCTTGGGAGGGAGTTGTCTTGATGACCTACCCTTAATGAATTATTTTTCTCAGAGAAAGAAAATGAGGAGACCATTCGGGTCCGGTAATACCGCGCCACATTGTTGAATCATCAAAAATTAACTTCCTGCGACTGGGGATCAATCTCCTATCATTCCAATTCTGAATCGGAGCTCCTACCACTTGAGCAAAGGAAGCGAATGGACAGAAATGCGAAGAGGTAGCTGATCACAACACTCCCGAATTGTGAACATTTGTTTTTGTACCCTTGACTCCTACTCAGATCGTCTCATACACTCTTAACCCACCAGTACATTGGTCCGGTCATAGTGACCCAGGTAGCTGCTCTGCCCTTTGATATTTGTACCTGATACGATGGTTCTCCCTCTCCACTCCCTTTATCCTCAAGCTTATTCAGTTCCCCATTTCAGTTCATCTTTGGCCATTGTAGTATGTGTTATTCCCAAGAAAATGCAAATGTGAACCGACCACAGTACTTACGTTCTGTACACATCCACCTAATCAGACGTATTTTACTCTTTCTTGACAACGGAGTCATTTCTTTGCTGGTAAACTGCACTAATAAGAAGATCAATGATGTGAGGAGTAAATTCAAACACAATTATTTCCCCAAAGATATGGGCGTACGCGGCACTTTCCCCACTTAGCATTGACCGATTTTGATGAAATTTGGTATGTAGGCTCCATTTGGGGTCTAGTTGTGCCCCGAAGATTTTGGTTGTTGTAAGTCACTTCTAAGGGTCAAAAAATGAATTTTGAAATTTTGAAAACGCCCTAACTCAAAAAATGTTGATATAAAGGTATCGTTTTTCCTTCAATTTAAGATTCTATAGAATTTTTAGAATTTTTTGAGACCACGCGGAGCTCTGTAGGACAAACCTTTCGCTCCCTACGAGAATTTAAGGGTTTTACGTACGATAAATCAGAAACACGAGTGTGAATCGCAAAAGAGGCCTAATCTCCGTTCAAATTATAGCTGATCGAAATGCGATCGATGTTTTTCTTCATGTTGGATGGTTGGTGGCTTTGCAGACGAGTGATCAATATAGAAAAATAATAAACCATTGTGTAATAATTTGCAGCGTTTTTTAATACATGGAAATTAGGTTTGTGGACGCAAATATTTTGAATTTATTACGAATTATACTAATTGACGTGACACACTTACACGTCTTACATGATCATTTACGCCTTTATTTAAGTAATAGAGAAAATTGAAAATCTGGGTCATAGTGACCCGACCACAGTGTTCACGTGAATAAATTCACCACAGTGCTGGAGGGTTAAGTATTGTTTACTTTTGATTGTTTCTTGAATTATAATTATTTCCATCAATTTAATTGATAATTTAGACTGAAATTGGCACTGCAGTTTATTTGCTTTCGAATATTTTCGACAGATTTGCATTATTAGTCGACCGCCAGAAGCTGCAGTATCCACCTTGGATCGCCCCAAGTGAAATTATGGAAATCAACGGTTTTTCTGTTACAACCGGTTCAGTACCTCACAGGGGGTAAAAAACTAGAAACTGTACAAATTCCACCGAAAACCTGTTTCAGCGCCTGGGGATGGCAACAGATCTCCACAGTAGATCTTCCAGCATTGAACGTATTAACAAGACCCATTAGAAAACCATCCATGAAGTCCATTTCCTAGCACATGAGCAATCTCCTATAAGTTAGTAAGAAAACATGAGTGCAAATAGTGATGGCTGAATCCAACCTCTTGTTCTGGCTCTGGAAGGTGTTGGAGGAACATAATACTATCTGGAGTCTGAATCTGCTTTCATAAATGAGACACGAACGTGTAGGTCATGAAGTTGAGCGTGTCCTTGAGTAGTGGTGGCAATAAAAGAAACTAATGCAGTAGCCAATAATCAACCGACAGCGAAAGGGAGAATCAGCTACCTCCTACCTCTCCCATCCCAGATTTTTTTTTTTTTTTTAACTCCCCTCAAAGACAAAATGTCTTTTTTGACGGAGGGGGCACGCCATTAATAAAAAAAATTTAAAAAAATGAAAAAAATAAATAAAAATAATGGGGAGAACGCCCAGGACTCACCCGACGCCGGCCCTCGGGATTAGGGAAGATGAGGAAGGTGGGGGTGGGAGAGAAGGATGAAGGGAAGTGCCTCTATAAAACGACCACCAGTTCAAATATGAGCCGAGCAGGACGCGGGTGGTGATACCACGGAGTACGCCTACTGAGATGCCCAACTCACGCAACTCCGTGGCACTTTTCCCGTACCACACCCCGCGCCATGATAAGGTTGCAGCCATCACCCTGATGTTGTTGGGTGCCACTCCTTTTAGCTCCGACACCGCTTGCGGTAAATCATTTCTATCATACTTTCTTATCTTAGCCCGCCAAGTCTGCTCCATGTCCAAGCTGCCATTGACAACTTGGACATCCAGGATAATGCAAGACTGGTCGGGCTTGACGGCAACGATGTCGGGCTTCTTACCCTGGTCACTTGGGATGTGATACAATCTCTCCCTCTCAACATCCCAGCCGCTAGATGACAAAGCACCTGCTATCTGCTTGGCGACCGCATCATGACGTAAAATGCGGCCCCCATGAGTCCGAGGACATTGCTGCACTACATGATACAGATGTTCATTTCCACTCCGACAGGCGCGGCAAAGGGGTAAAGTTGTCCCACGACTACCCCTCGAACACCGTACCGCAGTTGGCAGAGTTGCCATGCGGACGGCATGGAAGTGTCTGTAGTCGCGGGCCCCAATGCCCTCCGAAGCCCAATCTACCCATTGGGAAGAGACAGGGCTTTCGGAGCACTGTCGGAGTTCTTTACCATCTACTGACTCATGCAGTGCAGCAGCGAACTCAGCAGACGAACTGGGTTTTGGAGCAGATGGTGTTGCTCGGTCGCACCATGCTAACTGCTGCCTGACAAAATCAAGATCAGCAGCTGCACGGGCGACCTCCCAGCTCGACCCTTGAAGGGCTAGCAGGCGCTGGCGGCGCAGTGAAGGGATACATGCCGAGGGAGACAATACCAAGCCCACCGGATTTGACCGGTGCATGAACATAGGCACTTGGGACATCAGGTGGGAACCTCAGCCAAGAGCGCACAGCAGAGCGAACTTGTCGATCTAACTCTTGCAGCCTCCCCGCCGTAAGCCTGCCAAAGACTAACCCATAGGTCAGCTTTGGCAGTAAGTACGTGCGGAGGAGGCGCAGCTTCTGCTGTGGCTTCAATGGAGCCTTGGTAACGCGAGCTAGCGCTCTACCAAGGTCCACACGGCTGGCACTAATGGTGGCCACCCCCATGAAGTCGACTCCAAGGTACCGCCAAACCTCCAACACGGATCGAGATGGGATGGGGGATTGTCCTATGACAAAACCCCCATCCACAACTTTCACCTTATGTTGGCGACCCGACGGGACCAAGGAGACCGACCTACACTTATCGGGGTTAACCACAAGTCCACACCTGGCTAGCTGCTTAGCAAATGCATTGAGGGCGATCTGCAAGCCCTCACGGGTTTCTGCGAGTAGGATAACATCATCGGCAAAAGCCAATGCTCCTACTCGCACCCCAGAGGCGAGATCAAACCCTACTTCTGTTGGCAGCTTACCCAAGGCCGTGTCCACAACCAGGTTGAAGAGGAGTGGTGATAGGGGATCCCCCTGGCGTACCCCACGCCGATCCGTACATCCCCTGACACCTCACCTCCTGCCTCCAGGACCGTCACGCCTTCCTGGTACAGACAGGCCACATACTCGATTAATCGAGATGGGGCCCCGACACCACGAAAGCAATCGGTCAGGGCAAGGTGACTGACTGTATCAAAGGCCTTAGCAATGTCCAGAGCAGCCAGATGGAGTTGGCGGCGCTTCATACGGGCCAGCGAGATGACAGAATTCTTATAGTATCGGTTTAAGAGCTACACATCCGCAGACAATAATTTATAATGGTTCTCGTTCATGATGATTTACCTCAGTGTTCGACATAACGTGATTTATGTCCATGATGTCCCAAGCGCGATTGATGTCATCGAATGTAGTTCCTGGGCCTGGACTGATGTTTCCATTATCTGAAATGATACCAATAGATGTTAACAAACTCCTATAATAAACACCGCGCAACACAATAGCAGTTCAATACATTCGGTGTCCCAAGGTCATTATTGACCCTCAAGGACGTCCATCAAACACCATTCTGGCATTGAACCAAATTGAGGAATCTGGTTGAATATTATACGCACTTGGTCACTTCATATCTTAAAAGGTTAGTATAATACTGTCAATACTGTCCAATAGAGAAAAGTAGTAAGTAACTCAAATTTTATCAGAAATTGACTTTTTGTCTTCTCATTCTGTATGTAAGTAATACCAGCTGGTAAGCGATAAAACTGTTTCACTCGATGTAATTTATTTAGTATTTTAGGCAATAAATAGTGGTCTCCCTCCCCCCTCCATCACCCTTATCCACCACAACATTTCTAGCGGCATGGGAGCCTCGAATGGGGAATTTGCCTCAATTTTAGATTCTGGAATTTCAAGTCAAATCCTATAATAGGGCCCTAGAATAACGTTTAACACTAGGAATAACCAAGGCGAAAAAATTACCGTAGGAGAAAATGACTAAACAAGTGAACCTCTGTTACAAAACACCGCGAAAATCGAGGAATATTGTTGACGTCATACGAAAAAAAAACGACGCGAAAACAACTCCGACAACAGACAGAGTTCTAGCACCGCCACACAAAACGATCCAGTGAAATGGCTACTCGAATGTGATTCAAATCTTGAAACTAAATAAGAGAAGATGAAGACTAATAATGCTTGATAAACTAGTAGGTAGAATTGTATTGTAAAAAAGTGAGTGATATTGTTTCTTTTGGTCACTTTTGTGTCTGGGTTCTTCCTGCCAGTTCGCGGCGCACTCTTGTGCGCACTACTTGTAAGCTAAAAGTTCGTGTATGTTCCGCTTCTGTGGTAAGCGCCACAGAACCTCCTTTGAAGTCAGATTGGTAGAATATCCGTTACGTTTCAAACATGGCAGCCTCTTACACATTGCCACCACATTTAAAATTTCCATCTTCCTTAAATTCTCTAAATTTTTTGGATGCGTTTTCGAGCAGCTCACTATGGTTTTATTCCATAAAAATAAACCCTCATTCGAAAAAAAAATGTGAGGCAAATTCCCCATTTGAAGAGCATTTTAAAATCCATGATCTACGACACCAAACATGCGAATTCGAGTTCAACCCCCCCCCCCCTCCGATGGTGCCAGTCTGGCACCAAAGCGGAAATACGCCTTAAAGTTGAACTTTCATCTCTTAGTTAGGGACGGCACGATACTCCTTTCGATACGATATTTCTTAGGAAGTATCGATACCCGATATCTTTTCGATACCAATATTATAAAATATCGATACTTCGATAATATCGGCTCGAAGTATCGATACCAACGATATTTCAATTTAACCCACCGACGATTTTCCACTCCCGATAAAAACCCTATTAATTAAGAAAAGGCGATTTTATATATCGCGAAATATATTCTTTTCTAAAATATTATTTTCTAAAAAACAATAATTTAAAATTTAATAAAAGTCAATGGCAATTAAAAATGTAATAGAAGCCAATAATTTAAAATGTAATAAAAATGAATAATCATTCCATTTTAGTTCAATTCCAATTCTTATTAGCAAGAAATCTGTTCAATGAAATGATGTTTTTCTTCCACTAGAAATCGAAAGAATTAAGTAATAAATCAGTTACAATACAGTTAATACTATTTATTATTCGAAAAAGCCGTTCGCACGTGACTGATGTCGCCATCCCAATTAATATTTTGCATGCCTCCCACTTCTTGTAAGTTCGGGAAAACGGGTTTAAATTCCTTCCAAACTCACATTGGATATTGATACTATTTTGAGGCTATCGGGGCGATATATCGTTTCAATTGATACTATTCTGAGCATATTTTGAGTGTTATTCAGTGGCAGACAATATATGGTATTATTTTCTATTTACTAATTTGGTATTTTTTCACCAATTTACTTTGGCAAAATTTTCGATAATACCGTCAAGAAAGTATCGATACCTACGATATTTTAGGCAAAAGTATCGATACTAATATATTGGTTTGTAGTTTTGCATCAAAAGTATCGATACAAATATCGGTATCAATACCAAAAAAGTATCGATACTCCGATATATCGGTGGTATCGTGCCGTCCCTACTCTTAGTTTTGGTTGGCAGTCCGTCGATGTTCACATCCGTACTCGAAGTGAAACTCACAAAAAAATGCACGATATATGAGGTTTATGGTGTCCTGGCACCATGGTGGCACCACTATTAGTTCCATGGTGGGACAGGGAATAATTCATGAAAATCCGGAGGTATAATGAGAATTTTTCTCAATTTCAAAGCTTGGGTACAATTAGTAAGCTGTAAAGGAACCGAAATATTGAAAAATCGGATATTTTGTCAATATTATCCCCCCCACTCGCCCCCTCCCCATACTAATTTTGATACTCTGGTGAAATAGTGCACAACTAGATAGTTTTCCGCTTCGAACAAAAAAAGAACCACGAAAATCGATTGAGAACTAAGGCCTGGGCAGACGACACAAGAATTTGTCAAACATAGACTATGGTTTTTTCCTATGGTTTTTTTTTTCGCGGATTTGGATTCAGAATGGTCTAAAACGGATTAGTGTGTGGTTATTTTCTTTTTTTTTTTTTTCTTTTGAGTGTTGTCCAACTTTATCCCAGATCGATCGCATAAGGACGCCCAAGTCTTACTGTGGGACGTCCTAATAATGGTGAAGAACAGCCTTGTTTGAAAAGTATGGATTTTATTAGAGAAATCAAAAGGCTGTTTTTAAATTTCACATGGTCGTACAAGAGCGGAAAACAGTTCTTTCACTATGCAACCCAAAAACGCAGTTTCGAGGCTAATCTGTACTTTACCATTTCATGGTTAGAGATGGCGACGGCAAACAACAGTCGGGTTGGAAGGCTGTGATTCCCGTTGAACCTTACCAAGAAACCACCCCACAGCACGCAGTAACGTGCAGGTGAAAAGCTGTTCACGAGTTGATGTCACAAAATTTTTTTGCCGTACAAAATGAATAACAGCTTTTGAAGGGATGCAAGAGAGGAATGCAGCCCTGCAGCATTGCTATTGTGAGGCCAGTGGTAACAGAGCCGAAATAAAACGGTGAAAGAGTTTAAAAATTGTGTGTACGCTATATTGTGTCCGCACATTAAAAAAAACGTCTGCCAAGTGGGTGTGGCACATAGCTTCCTCGTATCCATAACCCGATTATATAGATGATCCGATGCATAGTAGTTAATCTCAAAACACCAATCTCTAAGTACCTTTCACTACCCTCATAGGGGACCATCTACACGCTAATCTGGACAATACTAGAAAATTTCATCAAATTCGGACGAAAAATATAAGTGCGGTAGTGATTGGATCAATAAGTTTTTAGCTTGACAAGGATTCGAACCTGGGACTCCTACGTGGGAATCCAGAGCATTGCTGACTGACCTATCAAGGGGGTGGTTGATTGGGGTTTGAGATCCTCACCTCACACGCCACTGTTACGGCTGTTACAAGGATTTTACGTTTGCGCATGCGCAGAGGCTACTGTAAATTTTAAGGCCTTGATTTTCATTGGGGACCATCTACAACCTAATCCGCGTAATCCCTGAAAATGTCATCGAAATCGGGTAGAAATTGTGGAAGTTATGTCTGTTACAAGCAATTCACGTTCGCGCATGCGCATCGGCTACTATCAATCCGGGGGTGATGATTTTCATAGGGGACCATCTAAACTCTAATTTGTAACATCCCTGAAAATTTCATTGAAATCGGATGGATAATGTGGAAGTTACGGCCGTTACAAGTAAATTCACTTTTGCGCATGCGCAGTCGCTTCTATCAGTCCGAGGATGATGATTTTCATAGGGGACCGTTTACACACCAACCCGCACAATCCCTGAAAATTTCATCGAAATCGGATGGAAAATGTAGAAGTTATGGCCGTTACAAGGAATTCACGTTTGCGCATGCGCAGTCGCTTCTGTCAGTCCGAGGATGATGATTTTCATAGGGGACCGACTACACAACAACCCGCACAATCCCTGAAAATTTCATCGAAATCGGATGGAAAATGTAGAAGTTATGGCCGTTACAAGGAATTCACGTTTGCGCATGCGCAGTCGCTTCTATCAGTCCGGGGATGATGATTTTCATAGGGGACCGTCTACACACCAACCCGCACAATCCCTGAAAATTTCATCGAAATCGGACAATAACTTCGTATAGTTATGCCCGTTACAAGGAATTCATGACAGACACACAGACACACGGACACACGGACACACAGACACTGAACCAAAATTGTTCAGAAAGGTCTAAAACGCAAAACGCGAGTGAAAATTTTGATTTTGGAGAACTTTTTTTTTCGTCTTCGGAAAGTGAAAACAAAGCTTCCGCTACCTTGGTAGACTCGGAAGCAATAGAACATTTTATTGGGCAGGACCATCGAACTAAAACACCTGGAATGCTATCTAGGCGGGCGGGGATAGGGCCCCAGCGGTTGGGCCTCGTTCGGCCTACTCCCACTCCGTGGGGGGTTCTGAACCTGTCGCGTGCCATGTTTACATTGCAATGTTCACATTCATTGTTTGTGATTCGACGTACAAAGTATTTAATTGAAATTCAATACTATGTAGTGAAGACCGTTTGCACCAAATACGATGACGATTATTGCGTAAGATGTTTATTACTTACCATAAAATATAGGTTCGTTCTATCTACTATATTCTAGATAAGGTTTTGTAAGTATTTTCTTCATTTTCGACCGACTTTATTCATCCTGTCAGTTATACAATCATCCTGTCTTATCAACTTAATTCTCGTCATGATAAGTTAAAACGTCTCCCAAGTGGGTGTGGCATATAGCTTCCTCGTATTCATAACCCGATTATATAGGTAATCCGATGCACAGTAGTTAATCTCAAAACGTCAATCTCTAAGTACCTTCCACTAGCCTCATAGGGCACAATCTGCAGGCCAATCGGAACAATCCTGAGACATTTCGTCGAAATCGGATGGAAAACATAGAAGTCATGGATGTTACAGGGAATTGACGTTTGCACATACGCAGTAGCTACCATCAGTCTGGGGACGATTTTCATAGGGGACCGTCTACAACTGAATTCGCATATTCTCTGAAAATTTCATCGAAATCGGAGGAAGGTCTAAAATGTAAAACAAGAGAGGAAATTTCGATTTTGGAGAACTTTTATTTTTCAACCTTGAAAAGTGAAAACAAAGCTTCCGCTACCTTGGTAAACTCGGAAGCAAAATGTTTAGATACCTTAGGAATTTTTCAATACGTAACATTAAGAGTATCTATACAATATCTATGTTGTTCCCTGATCGTTTTGACTATTTGAAAATTATTACTCAATACCCAAAAAGAAATTCACCAATTTTTAAGAAAATAGCAGTTTAGATATTAAACTGATTTTGATGATGCTTTTGGCCGGCGTACCCTTTCATCCCCACTTCGTCGTACATAAAAATATTGCATACATTTTTTCATAAATCTAGGATCAATTTCAATATTGTATTTCAATTTAAAGCATTTTATAAACGGTTTTGAAAATGACCCACTGCATTAATTTATTCTATTATGAGTTAAGTACCTATATTATACTGACAGTAGGTAGTACACAAGTACACAGTACATTCTTAGAGTACAGTGGATAGGTACAACCTACATTCTAAACATATTGTTTAGTAATGCATGCATTCCAGGGGACGTCCCATTGGATAAGCATTAGATCAGTTAACCAGTTGGTAAGCGATAAAACTGTTTCACTCGATGTAATTTGGTTTATTACTTTAGGCAAGAAATAGTGACCCCCCCCTCACCATTATCTACCAAAACATTTCTAGCGGCATGGGAGCCTCGAATCTGAAGAGCATTTTAAAATCCATGATCTACGACACCCAACATGCGAATTCGAGTTCCCCGCCCCCCCCTCACCAATGGTGCCAGTCTGGCACCAAAGCGGAAATACGTCGTAACATTGCACTTTCATCTATTTGTTTTAGTAGGCGGTCCGTCGAGGTTCACATCCGTATTCAAGGTGAAACACAAAAAAAAAGCACGAAATATGCGGTTTATGGTGTCCTGGCACCATGGTGGCACCACTATTATTTCCTTGGTGCTACAGAGAATAATTCATGAAAACCCGGAGGTATAATGAGAATTTTTCCTCAATTTCAAAGCTTGGGTGCAATTAGTAAGCAGTAAAGGAACCGAAATTTTGAAAAATCGGATATTTTGAGAATATTATCCCCCCACTACACCCCCCCCCCCCCTTGCGAATTTTGGTACTCGGGTGAAATTATGTACAAATAACTCAAATGTCAAATAACTCGGAAGTTATTTGAGTCAAACAAAAAAAGAAACTCACTAATCGGTTGGAAATTGAGGCCTGGGCAAATTTTACAGGATTATGCCCGCAAACGCACGTTTTTTAAGCATTAACCCCCCCTTTCCCCCCCTTAAAAGGCAAAATTCGAAATTCCGGCGCCGTAGTGCACAACTAGATAGTTTTCCGCGTCGAACAAAAAAAGAACCACAAAAATCGGTTGAGAACTAAGGCCTGGGCAGACGACACAAGATTGTGCCCAAAAATGCACGTTTTTTGAGCATTAAACCCCCCTTTCCCCCCCTTAAAAGGCAAAATTCGAAATTCCGGCGACGTAGTGCACAACTAGATAGTTTTCCGCGTCGAACAAAAAAAGAACCAGGAAAATCGGTTGAGAACTAAGGCCTGTGCAGACGACACAAGATTTTGTCACACACACACACACATACACACACACACACACACACACACACACAGACATACACCTACGGTTTTTTTCGCGGATTTGGATTCAGAATGGTCTAAAACGGATTACTGTGTGGTTATTTTTTTTTTCTGTTGAGTGTTGTCCAACTTTACCCCAGATCGATCTTATAAGGACGCCCAAGTCTTACTGTGGGACGTCCTAAAAACTTGAGACTTTAGGACCAATTGGGAAGGTTCGGTGTCGCAGAACCAACAACGCAGGGACCGAGTGATAGAGCGAAATAAGACCCTCACTGACGTTCTTCATTAATACGTAATGTGAAAAATATTATTTCCCGATGCTATAAAAGGTATCTGAAAAAAACGGGTCAACTTTTTCCCGGTGAATGACAAGCCTGTACCTTAATCAAGCGGGAGAGAAAATGCCCAGTGCTTTTGGATGGGAGTAGGCGCATGGGTACACCCCACGGGGTGGGGGAACCCCTCGGCTAGCCGGACCGCCCGCTCAACGCTGAGACGGCGTTCCAGGTGTTTTAGTTCGATGGGCAGGACAAAAAATCTTTTTTTCTGAAGTACTCCTGCGTGAGAGTTACGTACTGCTTTCCTCTATTGGACGGCAGGATAGCACGCAACTTGTTACTACACGCAAAAATTTACTACACTCGAAAATCAAGAGTAACCAGTTCATCAGCTACTTGCCAGTTGTTAGCTCGCTTGCTATTTCATCAACTTATTAGGATATAACAGAGAGTAGGGACTGCCAATAAAAATATGATAAAGGTAAATCATCACATCATCACTATTACATGCCAATAACTTCCAAGCGATATAAATGATTAAATAAATCCACCAGTTTACCATACAAATAAGTACGTTATCAAGGCCAGAATTACGAGGAACAGGAGCTTTAATGAATAAATAATTATTACTAACTACTCCAAATGTATAACATTTACAAGGCAATTGAAAGTATTTTGAGGTCGATCAGCAGAAATCATTGAGCTGCGAAGCTTTGATTAAAACGAAGAAAAATGAAATGAGATAATCAGATCCAGAAAGTCATCAACGTCATCATTAGAGAGTTTCAACAATCCTTGAGACCTTCAGATCTAGGGATTTGTGACTTTACCCTAGGGACAAAGAGCAACGTATTTTATTTCAACTAAAATACTACGAGGAGGGAGACTCATCAGCACTGGTTCAGCTTGGTGAAACTCTCTAAGGACTATTTTCGTACTCACGGAACGCCAGATGGGATCTAATTTCCGACAATTGTCGAACACCTATCAGAAAAAAATTGTCAGGCTCAACAGTAATTGTGGTGCACAACCATGAATAATGGCTCAGAAGACGTTAAAAAGACACTTTGAATGAACATTGTACGGGGAGTCTACTCCTGAATAGATCAAAACTTCAGGGTTCAATTTTACAAGGTATTTTCAACGAAAAATGTGTCTTGACAATTGGGTCATTTCAAAATTTGGGGTTATTTCTTGTCACGCAGCTTTTGTGAACACTCTATTTGTCTTGGAAATTCAGAATTTTTTCAGGGAGATACAGCAGGTTGGTGTCTACAAAGATCACATAGAATGAATTTCACTAATCAATTAACTCAGATAATTAAAAATCATTAATGATCCCAATTCTCTCTCCCTACACCTGTCACAAAGAGTAGGTTGGGAACTTTGAAAATTTTTGGAGAACTCTATATTCATATTTTAATTTAAGTAAAAAACGTTATTGGTCCAGGATACTCTCCTCTTCAGGAATAAATTAGAAACGAACGAAAATTCCATGAATTGGAAGGGTTTTTGCTATGTTTTGATGCTGTCACAAGGTTTTATTCTCTCTCCCTACAATGAGGAATTTCACCGATTTCTGTTTGCATTTTTCCTGAATAGTTAATGGTGTGGGATAGATGAAAATCGGGCTGATTTCGGAAAATAAGTCTCCTGTTATTTTTGGGAGACCATCAAAATTTTTAATTTCAAAACTAACCGGGAAAACAGACGTGCAGCGGGAACGCTCGCTGATTGGGCTGTTCGGATCGCCGTCTCCTCCCAGTGTTGCCCATTGGGACGACGAAAACGTGTTTTCTAAGAGAAAATTTATCAAACAAAAACAGAGGAAACCTAATTTTTCCCATCTCGCTTTTTCTATTTTTTTCTTCAGTTTTTCGATTTTGAACTTTATTGTTTCATGAAATTTTGCATCTGGGGACTATGGATTTCTCGATCTCAGCGCTTCAAGCGGCCATAAATGAACTATTCCAGGATGACGTCATTTTCCCGGTTTTTTTAAACATTCGTATTTTCTACACTGTTTTGTTTATTCGTAAATTAGGAAGTTCGGGCTGAAAGTTTGCCTTAGGGGGTTTTTAGAGGTGCTGAATCCGATTTTGGGGTCAAAAATAGGAAATTCTGACATGGTGAAATTCCTCATTTTTTTGAAATGCCCGCCCACTTCTGGAAAACGATTATTTTGTGTCATGAAAAACAAAAGTGATCACTGCTGCAAGATGGCTTCCGAAGCTACTGAAGTTTGTTGAATTTCCAAGCTCCCAAATATGTGGGTTATGTTGTGAAGTGTTGAAGCTTTAAGGATAGGTTAATACTTTCTCCATCCCTACAACCACCTCACTCATCAGGGTAAGTGTTCAACTAAGTTTAATTAAACTCAAATTACAATTATGAATGCAATAGTGTTATGTATTTTTTCTAACGTTCAGAATCAATAATGATGAGGCCAGTAGAGAGTGATAACCTCACAAATCTCTCTCCCTACAACTTCTGGGAAGAGGCTGGTTTGTAGGAAGAGAGTTAAATACAGGAGATTTTGTTCAGATTCCCAGTTCCCATTAGTGCAGTTCCCATTAGACATTTTTGGATTTTTGATCCTTACCTCATTTTATTTTAGTTAGGCTCTGATTCCCGAATGTTGGACACTATTGGTTTATTATTTTCAATAATGAACCTTTGGAATCGAGCGTTTCCTAAGTATTATGAAGAAACCGAGTTACCTATGTATTACTTAGAAACTGAGTTACCTATGCATTATTAAGAAAATGAGTTACCTATGTACTATTAAGAAACTCAATAAACTATGGGTTCTCACAAGTTTTTTCAAAGCCGTTTACATTTTTAAGAGTTACCTGAACTATTTACACCGCTGGGTCATATAATCCTGACTTTTCCTTAATCCACATTTTACGAAAGATTAGACTGATTGAAAGACGTGAAGAATCTGATAATTCTGATGTACCTAGAATATAGCTTCGGACTGTGATTGCGATAAGTAAAAGAGACTCCTAAACTAAGATTCTCGTATTTTGAATGAATAAAAAGGTTTCATGAGTTCAACTCACACTTGGTTTTCTCTCTCCCTACAATGTTTTATCTCTCCCTACAAAGTCGAAATTATGGAAAAAATTCAAAATTCTATAAATTTGAAACTACTTGATAAAGTGTGCGCCCACTTCAGGATCTGCCTCAGTGGCCAAAACAAAGGACGTTTACGGGAGAAAAAACATAAAAACTTCAACAATAATTTATAGAAAAGTTCGAGGACAAAATAACCCCAAATTTTGAAATGACCCAATTATTTTTTAACCCCTTGTTTTTCAATCTCAAGATTTATCATTTAAAACCAAGTAAATTCAAACTTGAGGACATCGTTGGAAAAAGCGTTATATTTCCAGTCAAAAAGCTACTTTAAAAAATTTTTGAAATTTTACTTTTTTTAATTGGAGTTTTAATACTGAATTTCAGCCCATTTCAAAGGACTCTCTTAGGAAAAAACATGCTCGAATTGAAAAATTTTCCGTCCGTCCGCGGCACTTTTCTTAGTTCCCTTGGACCGATTTTGATGAAATTTGGCACATGGGCTCCATTTGGGCCCCAAAGCTTTTGGTTGAGGTCAGTCACTTCTAAGGGTTGAAACTAAGGGAAAAAATAAAGCAGAAACACGAGTGTGAATCCCAGACGAATGTTCACTGACGGATATTGGCCGAATCTCCGTTCAAAATGATAAGACAACGTTGCTTGATGATATGGTAGGTACAGATAATGGAAAAACAGTGTTTTTGCAGGCATGTGATCTAACACAGAAAAATAATAAACCGGTGTGTAAAATTTTCAGCGTTTTTCCGAAGAGAGAATATCAAAATGGGCAGGAATTCAGTGTAAAAACCCCGATAAAACAAAGTAAAATTTCGAAAAATTAAAGCTTTGCTTACTTACTTGATTTTTCTAAAATGCTTCATTTTAAAAATATTTTGGTTTTGCACTAGAAACTTAAAAAATATAACACTCTTTCCAACAATACATTAAAATTTAAATTTACTTTGTAAATAACGCGAGTTGTGGTAGTTTTAATGACATCAGGTCGGGACAAGAAAAAGCAGACAGGACAGAAAAATAATAAACCGGTGTGTAAATTTTCAGCGTTCTTCCGTAGAGAGCATATCGAGATGGTCAGGAATTCAGTGTAAAAACTCCGATGAAACAAATTAAAATTTGGAAAAATTAAAACTTCGCTTACTTGATTTTTTTAAACTGTTTAATTTCACAAAGATTTTGGTTTTGCACTAGGAGCTTTAGAAATATAACAATTTTTCGAACGATACCATAAAATTTAAATTTACTTTGTAAATAACGCAAGTTCTGGTAGTTTTAATGACATCCGGTCGGGACACGAAAAAACGGTGGACGGACGGAACATTTTTTTCGGATTCTACGAACCTTGAAACGTAAACCAACAAATTTTGAGGGGTTAAAATTTTTTTCTTGGTCAATTCCAAAGGTTCATTATTGAAAATAATAAACAAAAATTCCATTCATGCAGCATGAATTAATGAGCGAATTTTCAAAGAAATCATTCAGTTGAAGGTGTGGTTAAGAAATGGACCAATGGTGTTCCAATTTATGTTAGAAAGTTATTTTTTCAAGATTATTGGTTCATATAATTTTTTTTTTCCCAGACACATGATGTCTGGAGAAACAGGGATAGTTTCGGTTTTTTGACCTATGGTTTGTTGTTACGAACATTTTGGCAAAAACTAAAAAAAATTGTTTAAACAATTACTCAAGTTATCGTCCGGAATGACACATATATATACATAATATGTATATATATTATACATATTTATTTATACATTATACATATGATTTTTGGAAAAACTTCAGGGATCGTTTCAGAATGTTCCAAAACGGATTTCAGTGTGAAAATTTTTCGAAAAAGTCGATTCTAAAAATTTTGAGCCCATTGCAATAGCTTCATTTTCTTTGAAAATTCGCTAAAATCATAAAATAAAATAAAAAACTTGGAAAAACAAGCGGTTGAAACGTGTGTATAAATCATATCTACACTGCATGCCGATACATCTGTACATGGATATGTCTTATGATGGCAATTTAAATGATGAGCTCACTCAGCTGATCAATGACTACTCAGGCGCCTTCAGCATTCTCCATTGACCCTGCCTCTCAAATTTCAGCTTCCTGCGTTCAACAGGAGAGGAAATGGCCTTGGAGCTCACTCAGCTGATCAGTGGCCACTCAGGCATTTTCAGCATTCTCCATTGACCCTGCCTCTCAAATTTCAGCTTCCTGCGTTCAACAGGAGAGGAAATGGCCTTGGAGCTCACTCAGCTGATCAGTGGCCACTCAGGCATTTTCAGCATTCTCCATTGACCCTGCCTCTCAAATTTCAGCTTCCTGCGTTCAACAGGAGAGGAAATGGCCTTGGAGCTCACTCAGCTGATCAGTGACCACTCAGGCGCCTTCAGCATTCTCCATTGACCCGCCCTCTCAAATTTCAGGTTCCTGCATTCAACAGGAGAGGAAATGGCCTTGGAGCTCGCTCAGCTGATCAGTGACCACTCAGGCGCCTTCAGCATTATCTATTGACCCTGCCTCCGTAACGCTTCAAAGGGATCTGTTGGATGACGATACCTATTTTCCTCTCACGATCATGTTGACATCTCATTTGTTACTCACGATCATATGTTACTAAACAAGCGCATAATTCAGCTTTCCGAACAGGTACATTCATTTTAGGGACCATGTACCATGTTTCATAAATTGAGAGCTTTCCAATGAATGGTGAACGATTTTTGTGGGGTGAAAAATGAGGAAGTTAGTTCTTGCGTTCAACAGGAGAGGAAATGGCCGTGGAACTCACTCAGCTGATCAGTGATCATCAACTTTGATGATGTATAGAAGTATGTATCGATTGACCCTGCCTTTCAAATTTCAGCTTCCTGCGTTCAACAGCATCAGAAAAAAAAGCGTTGCATTGTTGTGTGTCGAAATTTTTGGAATGACCCCCAGAACTAAGACATATCCATGTCAAAATAATTGCTAAGAGACATTTTTCGTTGGGAATACCTTGTAGAATCGAACTCTGAAGTTTTGTCCAACTTAAGGTTAGACAACTTGAATTGCAGTGAAAATAATAGAATTTGGCACTAAAGTAGAAGTAATGAAAAGATAGACGGGTAAGTCAGATGACTCCACAAAACGAAAAAAAGGCTGCCAAGAGGGTGTAGCACATAGTTTCTTCGTATCAATAACATTTCTAAGGATGATTCGATTCTCAGAGGATAACCAAATTAAGCATGGCGGTGGCTTCAGATTATGATTCAATTTATTGGGGAGGATTTATTTACTTTCTGGAGAGCTATTGCTTCCGAGTCTACCAAGGTAGCGGAAGCTTTGTTTTCACTTTTCAAGGACGAAAAAAAAAAGTTCTCCAAAATCAAAATTTCCACTCGCGTTTTGCGTTTTAGACCTTTCTGAACAATTTTGGTTCCGTGTCTGTGTGTCTGTCATGAATTCCTTGTAACGCGCATAACTATACGAAGTTATTGTCCGATTTCGATGAAATTTTCAGGGATTGTGCGGGTTCGTGTGTAGACGGTCCCCTATGAAAATCATCATCCTCGGACCGACAGAAGCGACTGCGCATGCGCAAACGTGAATTCCTTGTAACGGCCATAACTTCTACATTTTTCATCCGAGTTCGATGAAATTTTCAGGGATTGTGCGGGTTGGTGTGTAGACGGTCCCCTATGAAAATCATCATCCTCGGACTGATAGAAGCGACTGCGTATGCGCAAAAGTGAATTTCCTTGTAACGGCCATAACTTTCACATTTTCCATCCGATTTCAATGACATTTTCAGGGATGTTACAAATTAGAGTTTAGATGGTCCCCTATGGAAATCATCACCCCCGGATTGATAGTAGCCGATGAGCATGCGCAAATGTGAATTGCTTGTAACAGACATAACTTCCACAATTTCTACCCGATTTCGATGACATTTTCAGGGATTACGCGGATTAGGTTGTAGATGGTCCCCAATGAAAATCAAGGCCTTAAAATTTACAGTAGCCTCTGCGCATGCGCAAACGTAAAATCCTTGTAACAGCCGTAACAGTGGCGTGTGAGGTGAGGATCTCAAACCCCATTCAACCATCCCCTTGATAGGTCAGTCAGCAATGCTATGGATTCCCACTCAGGAGTCCCAGGTTCGATTCCTAGTCAAGCCAGAAATTTTTTGATCCAATCACTACCGCACTTACATTTTTCGTCCGAATTTGATAAAAACGTTCTAGGATTGTCCAGATTAGCGTGTAGATGGTCCCCTATGAGGGTAGTGAAAGGTACTTAGAGATTGGTGTTTTCAGATTAACTACTATGCATCGGATCATCTATATAATCGGGTTATGGATACGAGGAAGCTATGTGCCACACCCACTTGGCAGACGTTTTGAAATCGGACGGGAACGGAAGAAGTTATGATTCTTACGATAATGTTTGCGCATGCGCAGTGGCTTTCAATGATACGATCGCAATAGATCGCATAGGAGATGGAAGTTGGGATATGTAGGTTGGTATGTCGCATGTTAAGGACCAGAAAACCTCGGAGTCGATTTTACAACTAATTTGCAATCACTTTTCCCTCTTGGGTCTTTTTTAAAATTTTTTTAAAATTCAACTTTCTTCATTTTGAAATGATGAAAAGAAACTCAATTTCGATTAAATAACACGTTTTTTCGCATTCGAAGTCCATTATCCACCTTCAACTTTGCAGTGCACCTAAAAAATGGGTTACCAAAAGCAACGCTTATGAAATGGAGTGGGATTTACGCTTCCGAGGGCCTCTGAAGAAGACCATATTTTAGCAGGAAAAATCATGAAACTGTTCGAAAAATACAGAAATTGATAAATTTTTGACCGACTTCAAATACCGAAGGCGCGAAGGAGGAGGTCCCCATTTCAATGTTTCACGGGACGATCTAAAAAAAATGAAGTTTAAGGTAGAAAGAAAATTCAAGTGTACAGTTTTCTGAATTGGTCAAGCGCTCATCGTATGGAAAATTTAATGCTCTTTCCAACGGTTGAAACAGTTTTCAATTTCCATAGAAAATGAGTGAGTTATAACCATTTTAGTGCTCCAAGGTCGAAATCACGAAAAACAATTCAAAGTGAAAAGAGTTGTGAGCGAGGGTTTGCGCAGGGTACAAAAATTGCTTAGAAGGAAAATATGTTGCAAATTAGTTGTCGAATCGATACCTGAAGTATTGTTGATTGGTTTGGGACCACCCTGCATAGTCTTTAGCACCCACGTTTAGAAAATGTCTTTTAATTGCAATAGATCGGCAGAGTTTTGCTTATTTCAGGGATATCACGATTATGCATGCACAGTTGATGATCCGATCAAAACGAAAAGTTGATAAGAAACATCTACAGTAATTCCGATGAACAGTAGATATTACTCTTGTTAGAAGGATTTCGCGTTTGCAGTGGCTACTATCCATCCGGGGACAATGGAATTACGAAGTACGCTCTACACCTCAAACCGCAAAATATCTGAAAATTTCATCGAAATCGAACGGTAACTTCGTATAGTTTGGCTTGTTCTTGTAGACTCGCGGACACACAGCGGAGATTCACGAAACCAAAATTGCTTGGGGAGGACTAAAGCGTAAAATGCTTGTTAAAATTACCATTTTGATAGATTTCCTTCTTCACCTTTCAAACGCTGCAAATTATTACACAATGGTTTATTATTTTTTATTTTTCTATATAGATCACTCGTCTGCAAAGCCACCAACCATCCAACATGAAGAAAAACTTCGATCGCATTTCGGTCAGCTTTAATTTGAACGGATATTAGGCCTCTTTTGCGATTCACACTCGTGTTTCTGATTTATCGTACGTCCAAAATTTAAATTCTCGTAGTGAGCGAACGGTTTGTCCAACAGGGCTCCGCGTGGTCTCAAAAATTCTAAAAATTCTATAGAATCTTAAATTGAAGGAAAAACAATAGTTTTATATCAAAATTTTTTTGAGTTAGGGCGTTTTCAAAATTTCAAAATTGATTTTGGAACCCTTAGAAGTGACCTACATCAACCAAAATCTTCGGGGCACATCTTGACCCCAGAAGGAGCCTACATACCAAATTTCATCAAAATCGGAAAATGCTAAGTGGCAAAAGTGCCGCGTACGGCGGACGGACGGCCAAATTTGTATTCGATTTTTGGATTCTACGTACCTTGAAACGTAAACCATCAAATTTTGAGGGGGTGTTAAAATGTTTTTTTTCTTGATCGATTCCAAAGGTTCATTATTGAAAATAATAAACCAAAAGTACCAAATAACAATATTTCTGAGAGCTTGGTTGGCCCTGGAGCATTATTAAAACATTTGCAACGAAATCACATTTCCCTTTGAAATTCGTAGAAGTAGCACGGAAATTTACCATTAATTAAAATATTGCGTTTTTGTTTGAAATATTTAGAACAAATTAGGTATTCTATTCAGGAAACCGAGTTTCTTGTGGAGAAATCAAGGCTGAACTGCCGTACGTCTCGTGAATGAGGCACATCTTGGAATGCGGAGAGAAATTGAGGCGACAACTCCGTTGAATCAAATCTTAACGAAGTGGGAAGATGGAACGCGCGATAAAGAGCCGAGTGGCGAAGGGAATCTTCTCACAGACCGACTTGAATCGACTGAAGCCACAAGTGGACAGCGAGGGATTGAAGGTGAGGGGAGGAGCCTACAGATCAAATACAGCTGGATGGGGGCGGAAATAGAATCTGGTATAATAAAGCAACCTGATCCGGGCGTCAGCGGAGACTCCCTGGACTTGGGCTGCCCCGTCATACGAGATGCGATTCGATGAGGCACGTTGGGCACCGACTGCAACATAACAAAAACAAACAAAAATGAGAAAAACGAAAAAACTTGCGAAACATTGTAAATACAGCAATGTTTGGGCAGGATTGAAAATTACGAAACTGGGCGTTCTTACGATCAAATGTCTGAGCAATGAATGAATGAACAAAAGAAAGTTTATTCCAAAAAAAAAAAAATAATAAAGAAATTACAAAAAAAATATCATAACTCTAAATTAGTACGGCAGCACAAAGGAAAAATTATAGTATATTAATGCAATGGAATATACCCCAGGAACCATAGGGTACGACCCTGTGCGGTTCGGGGGAGTTGAGGTAAACAAGTTATATTACCTATTACACCATTTTTACAAAAACGATCCAAAAGCGATCAGATGAAGAATAAAAGGATACAAAAATTAGAATAAATTTCTATGAACCCATGTGACAATTCCAAACGAATTTGGATAGAATACAATCATTGTATAGGTAAAAATAAACACCATGGAAGCAAAAAAGCAGAAAAATCATGACACATAAACACTAGTCAGTAAATTGGAACAGTTTATAGGACCTTGGGTTATCAACCATGTGAAAATTCTAGTTTTATAAACGGCACGCGAAACATTTCCAGGTATGGTCATGTCGGCTGGGAGAGACCGCAATATATTAGGCATACTGAAAAATATATGCCTTGAGGTACACCATAAACGAGATTGGGGAGCTGGTATTACCGCCTTAGAAGTGAGGCGAGCTGGGTATATGCTATGTCTAGGATACACGAAGTAAGTAAAGTAAAGTAAAAAGTAAAGTAAGCAACCATTTCAGGTTGAATTTTCGTCCGACTGCCATTCTTGGCATACACGAAGTAATCGGGGTGTTTGTGAAAAAAAGTAATAGCTATTGTTATCAAGGTATACAATTAAAAACGTCTGCCAAGTGGGTGTGGCACATAGCTTCCTCGTATCCATAACCCGATTATATAGATGATCCGATGCATAGTAGTTAATCTCAAAACACCAATCTCTAAGTACCTTTCACTACTCTCATAGGGGACCATCTACACGCTAATCTGGACAATCCTAGAAAATTTCATCAAATTCGGATGAAAAATGAAGTGTTATGAATGTTACAAGGATTTTACGTTTGCGCATGCGCAGAGGCTTCTGTAAATGTTAAGGCCTTGATTTTCATTGGGGACCACCTACAACCTAATCCGCGTAATCCCTGAAAATGTCATCGAAATCTAGTAGAAAATGTGGAAATTGTGGCCGTTACAAGGAATTCATGTTTGCGCATGCGCAGCGGCTACTATAAGTCCGGGGGTGATGATCTTCAGTGGGGACCATTTACAACCTAATCCGCATAATCCCTGAAAATTTCATCGAAATCGGGTAGAAAATGTGGAAGTTATGGCCGCTACAAGGAAATTCACGTTTCCGCATGCGCAGTGGCTACTGTCATTCCGAAGGTGGTGATTTTCATAAATGAACATATAAATACTAATCTGTAACATCCCTGAAAATTTCATAGAAATCGGACAATAAATTCGTATAGTTATGCGCGTTACAAGGATTTCATGGCAGACACACATACAGACAGACACACAGACAGACACGGAACCAAAATTGTTCAGAAAGGTCTAAAACGCAAAACGCGAGTGAAAATTTTGATTTTGGAGAACTTTTTTTTTCATCCTTGAAAAGTGAAAACAAAGCTTCTGCTACCTTGGTAGACTCGGAAGCAAAATTATAAAAAGTGTACTCTTACAATTTTTCACCATTTTGTTACGATCAATATTCTTATTTTCTCATGATCAATATTCCTTGATCAATTTTCTAAACATCAAATGTCAAATGTCTGAGTTTTCTCATGATATGTCAAATTTGTGAGCCAATGTATACAATTTATAAGATTATAAAAAACGTATTCTTACAATTTTAAGCCTATCTTAAAATTTTCTAAGCCTATTGTAAATATTTGCTGAGGAATAATAATTTTTTCATAGCAACAAAAATGTACTTATTTTGGAATCTACTTAATTTGGAAGTCAGTGAGGAGTACATTTTTCGTACCCAAAAACGTAATCTATATACATAAAACGCCAACTGTACGTACGCACGGAGGGGTTGGAGGGGTCGTGGGAGTGGGGAGAGTCGGAGGAATCGGGGACGGGAGGAGTTCGAGGGGTTGGGGTCGGGAGGAGTCGGAGGGAGTGGGTGGCGGAGGGAGTCGGAGGAATTGTTTTTGCCTGCTTTTAGTACGCTTTTCAGCTAGTAAATCAATAATAGCCGATAAAGTAATCTGTGAGTTCGTAGAGACGAGAAGATCATGAAAGTGGACGAATTGAATTTTCAAAACATACCTTGTGCATACAGTATGGTAACATCGAAAAAAATTATAGTTCACGTGTGGGTACTCAATGAAGAATGAATGAGTGACGAGGAGAGTATTTTTCGAGGATCTGGAGGTGAGAAAACGGAAACTGAAAGTTCACACATGCTGCACGAATGATGTTTTTTCTAGATTATTATGAATCAAATAAATTTTTGATCAGAATAGGAACGAAAAAGTATGCCAAGTGGTTGTGGCACGTAGCTTCCTCGTATCAATAACCCGATTGTATAGATAATCCGATGCATTGTAGCTATTTTCTTAACATTCTCTTCATTCATTTCTTAATTATCTCTTAGGAAACCCGCGAAACCCACAAAACACGACAATCCCACAATTTATTCCTGACAATTTCATCGAGTTCGGATGAAAAATGTAGAGATAATGGATGTTACATGGATTTTACGTTTGCGCATGTGCAGAGACTACTGTCAATCCGGGGGCGATGACTTTCATAGGAGGCTATCTATGCGCCAGCCCGCGCAATCTCCGAAAATAAAATCGAAATCGGAATATATCTTCGAATAGTTTGGCCCGTTACAAGGACTTCATGATACACAAACAGGCATACACGAAATCAAAACTGTTCAAGAAGCCCTGAAATGTAAAACGCTAGTAAACATTTTGATTTAGGAGAACTTGAAAAGTGAAATCAATGCTTCAGCTACCTTGGTAGTCTCGGAAACAACAAACAAGTACTATCTAGGAGAACAAATTTAATTTTACAATCAAAACAGCTTGTTAAATGCCTTCTACTGGAAACAGTAGAAGTAAAAAAGTTCCATTAAAGAAGTACGGGTTTTTCAAGTTAGTGTTTCTGACCAACATTGACTATTGGTCAGAAACATAAAAGTAAATCTTCGCATCACTGAAGAGTACGCATGGCTTCACAACAAAAAATAACCAATGTACCTACCTACTGATGCGAGTGACCGGTAATTCGGTCTTAAGGGGGTAACAGTC
The DNA here is from genome assembly GCA_009739505.2 of Apolygus lucorum. NCBI lineage: Eukaryota > Metazoa > Arthropoda > Insecta > Hemiptera > Miridae > Apolygus > Apolygus lucorum. The sequence goes on from CM019176.2 coordinate 36,911,545, forward strand.
GGTCGCCGTTCGTCCTCGTTCCGGGTTAGTAGTTCCGTTAATTACAGGCGTTCAAACTTTAAAAATTGTACCTAAATTTGAAATTTTCAAGGATTTTTGAAATTTATTAGTACAGCAGTCTAGGGAATTGGAAACTAAAAGATTGTCACTAGAATCATCAAAATCGAACAATAATTGCCAGAGAAAACGCTGCAAATTATTACACAATGGTTTATTATTCTTCTATATAGATCACTCGTCTCAAAAGCCACCAACCATCCAACATGAAGAAAAACATCGATCGCTTTTCGATCACCTAAAGTTTGAACGGAGATTAGGCCTCTTTTGCGATTCACACTCGTGTTGCTGACTTATCGTACGTCCAACCCTTAAATTTTCGTAGGAAGCGAACGGTTTGTCCTACAGAGCTCCGCGTGGTCTCAAAAAATTCTAAAAATTCTATAGAATCTTAAATTGAAGGAAAAACAATACCTTTATATCGAAACTTTTTGAGTTAGGGAGTTTTCAAAATTTCAAAATTGATTTTGGAACCCTTAGAAGTGACCTACATCAACCAAAAGCTTCGGGGCACAACTAGACCCCAAATGGAGCCTACATACCAAATTTCATCAAAATCGGTCGATGCTAAGTGGCAAAAGTGCCGCGTACGGCGGACGGACGGCCAAATTTTTATTAGATTTTTGGATTCTACGTACCTTGAAACGTAAACCATCAAATTTTGAGGGGGTGTTAAAATTTTTTTTTTCTTGGTCGATTCCAAAGGTTCATTATTGAAAATAATAAACCAAAATGGGAAACCCTTAACTGAATAAACGGGTTTTCCCATTTTTCTCTGGCAATTATTGTTCGATTTTGATGATTCCAGTGGCAATCTTTTAGTTTTTCAATTCCCTGGACTGCTGTACTAATACATTTCAAAAATCCTTGAAAATTTCAAATTTAGGTACAATAATTAAATCAGTGACAATGACAACAGTACATGTCCCCAATCAGCTTATCGAGATATCAGGTGTCAGGTAGTATAAGTCCATGGACTCCTACTGTTTTTTCCCTCAATCATTTTCATTTAGGCTCTGTTCAAGCTTACCGAGTGTGGTTAGCATACTGCTCTTGTGCTCAATGCGTAGTTCTACTGGTTACAACCTACAAAAAGCCATTTTTCAACAATCGTCAAAAATGGACTTGTACTGTTTTTATTCTCATCGATTCAATTGTACCATTGTAACCATGTTGTTCTTTGTGAGGAAGCTGTACTGCTTACATTTTTTTTTCTTGTTTGTTGAAGATAAGGAATTTTCTGTTCAATATTTTAAGGGGGTCCCGGTCGGTCGCCGTTCGTTCCTCGTTCCGAGCATATCCGAGAATTACAGGCGCTCAAACTTTAATAATAATCATTAAAGTTTGAGCGCCTGTAATTCTCGGATATGCTCGGAACGAGGAACGAACGGCGACCGACCGGGACCCCCTTAAAATATTGAACAGAATCCTTATCTTCAATAAACAAGAAAAAAAAAGTGAGCAGTACAGCTTCCTCACAAAGAACAACATGGACATAATAGGTATTCCCTAAATATTTTGGTGTGAACTAAATATTTCACAGTAAAACTTCACGTTCTATTTGTTGAATTCCTACGTTTTAAAACCATAACACGATTGAGAATTCTTTCAGATCAAAGTTTGTTTTACTGGACATTTTGCAGTCGTTTTGGTACCTATCCGAGTTTGAAAGAAGACAAAACCCATCCGAATTTGAGCGACTTTGAACTATTAGGAAATGAGAAATCATAGTTATGAGGAATTCCCGTTTACGCAATTGCCCACGCTACAGTTAGTTAGTATAACTAACAGCAATGCAACTCATGGGGGACTTCCTCACATCTCCGCACATTTCCTAAAACGCCATTAAATTCGTACATTGAATTGCTTCTGAGTCTACCAAGCTATTCGCTTTTCAAGGCTTGAAAAAATGTTCTCCAAAATCAGAATTTCCACTCGCGTTTTACGTTTCAGACCTTCCTGAACAATTATGGTTCCGTGTCTGTCTGTCTGTCTTTAAATCATTGCCACAGCCATAACTCCCACAATTCTCATCCGATTGCGATGAAATTTGCAAATGAAAGGATTGTGCGGGCTGGCGTGTAGATGGTCCGCCATGAAAACCATGGCCCCCATACTGATAGTAGCCACTGCGCATGCGCAAACGTTCAATTTCTAGTTACAGCCATAACTTCCACATCTCCCATCTGATTTCGATGAAATTTCCAGGAATGGGGTATTTCAGTCAATTTTTTTTATTTATTTTTTTTTCAAAAGAGTAAGGCTCAGGAATAACGGTAATCGGATCTGTTCGTCGAGAAAATGTTTTTAAAAAATCAGAGAAGCTAAGGAAAGTTGAAGATTTGAATGGTGTGACGTAGCTAGCCAATCGTGACGTAGCTAGCCAACTGTCTTTGAAAAAAGTATCCATGCACAGAAACCCTTGGAGGACGTCTTGGATACTACAAAATACTACTCACACAGGCGCGCGGCGTAGTCCTGGCCTAGTGTGTGTGCATTTATAGCGGCCCGCCTTTTTTTCAAACGTGTGATCTCTTTAATTAATTTTTCTACCACATGTTATAGTATCATTGGGCTTAAAGTTGTAGTATATAGGTTTTCAAGGGTGCTGAATCCAAATTTGAGGTCAAAAACCTGAATTTCCGACCCACCGAAATACCCCATTATGCGAGTTGGGGTGAAGATGGCCCCCAAATTGAAAGTATTTTGTGCTCTTGCGCAAACGTAAAATCCTTGTCACAGCCTTAATTTCTACATTTTCTAACGATATTCAGAGACTGTGCCGGTTGATGTGTTGAGTCCCCTATGAGGGTAGTGCAAGATACTTAGAGATTGGTGTTTTGAGATTAACTACAATGCATCGGATTATCATCTACAATCGGGTTATGGATACGAGGAAGCTATGTGCCACACCCATTTGGCAGACGTTTTTTCGCATGGTTTTGCCACACAAACAGACCAAAATTGTTTAGAAATCTCTTAAACTCAAAATTTTTGATTATGGAGGACATACAGTTTTTTACTTGCTGCTTGAATACGAACCTTTCCTTAAATAGTGAGGAAACGTGAACTAGAAGTGGTAGCATTAGTGTGTAACTAACCAAATCCTTTCTAAAGTTAAACAGAATATAGAATTTAAAACTTACTCCATCTTCATCCACTTCTTCAGTAAACGCGTGCGGAGGATTGCTGACTTTGTGTAATAAATCTAAAGCTATTCTCTTATTCATGTCGACAACGAGAAATGGATGCTGAAAAAAAAATCACAAGATATTATAATATTACATTGATGTAAACTAGAATACAAAATAAGGTAAGTGGTGGAGGTCAGGGACTGTGAGGACAGAGCCAATATTGGTTCTTCAACACTGACAGACTAACACGAAAATTTCAGAAGAACGAAGAGATGAGATACTAAGGATGTCAAGAGATTATCCTGATAGACGCATTAGTTTGATTAGTAGTAAAAATTTTGCAGTTTTTAGATGTGACGACGTCCAAAGTTTGATTAGGCTCATGCAGATTCTGCGCGTATAACCCACAATAATCCCCCCCCCCCTGGAGCACCTTTAAGTTATCGGAACCCCCCTCAGACAGCATATCATTTTAAAACTTACAATCAGACCTTTAATTTGAAAATACACAAACGGTCTGTCAATGACTCAGTCGGAAGTCAGAGGGGAAGTAACGTGAATACGAACCAATCTTCCCAAAATCAGGAACCACGTTTTTCAACTATATTCACAAATTTTCGACACTTTTTACAAAGCAAAATGAAATCCGTTTGAAACGGGACCAACACGGATACTGGTTGAGCACATTTCAAAAAGAATCAGATAAAAAATGGAAGGAGATTAGATATTTTTAAAAAATCGTCGTCCTAAGACACATCGAAAAGAGAACCTCTTCCTGCGCGCCTACGGCGGTATTGAAGCCGGTCACAAATAGAAAAAATGACAAACTAATCCTTAATAAATAATAAAGATACGTCAAAAACATTACCAAGAGCAGTTTTTCAGCAGTAGGCCTCTTTTTAGGATTTTTGGTTAAAGCTGTTTTGACGAAGTTATGGAATACTTGGCTCCTGCAATAAAACAAAGTGATAACATGATTTATATATTTTAAATGGGACAGTACATAATAATATTAGCCACAGTTGGCTCGAGTAATGAGTGGTGAGCAGCTGTTATATTTGTAGCAAAAACAATAATAATGCACTAATAGGTAAAGGTGAATGATGTGGAGGATGGTTTAAGAACAATGAATGAACTGCACTAATGTCCATCTAGTTTCCCTCTATGTGTTTTTCTGTGACGTCGAAACCAAAGAAAATAAGAAGGAATACTCAGTCAATGAAAAATATCCCCTTTCTACCAGTTTGGTGAGTGGAACTATAGTCAACTGATGGATTAATGCACTACCGTATCTGTAATTTGATTCCAACTACGAAGAAAAAACAGCCGGCACTTTTCCATTATACCTCCCTCCCCGCACCAGTCCATTTCACAACTTTCGCGGCTGTTTCAAGCTGGGTTCACATGAGCGCGGTCAATGTGGTTGTGCAAAGAGGCAGATACGCGTTCAGCCATTTGATTGGTGGCGCCTCAGCTGCCTGAGCACTTTTGGAGTGGACTGTCGTGTTTCAAAAATTCTGATATTCGACGCATAACCGCGCGCCCTTTGTTTACATTTTTTGTTATCACGACTTGTTATCACCACTTCTTCCAGCAACTGGTGTGTTGTGATTTTTCCAGAAGCTTGATCCCAAATGAATCAAAGTTTTAGTTAAATTGTAATTGAATTAGTTTAGGAAAGAAGCGAGCTGTGTGTTTATGTTAGGGGTTGACGAGTATTTTTTTCTTTACTAATTTTTATAATTTTCTTTTATTTTGATCTCTTGTAGACATTTGATGAATGCATCGTAATGAAATAAAACGTATACCTATCTAATAAATATGATCTGTGATTTATTTATGTAATGGATACTCAAATTGATGAGAATTTCAACCACCAAATTGCACCTACAACGAAATCATAAAAATTACGCATTTCATAGGAATATTCTACATCATAATTCACTTTGATAATAATGATTACAAATAAAATAAAGCTATCAGAATTCCGATTTTTGTAGTTCGTAGGTAACGTTATCTATTTCGATTCAGTAAAATACTGTTCATCTTTGATGCATTTAAAAATGAAATGGAACATCGCAGGTACAGAAAAAATGTACCTACTTGATGTACCCCCCAGTCACCCTTGATGAGGAGGTACATTGGTGATTTTATAGTGATTAATATAGTTCGGACGAGCTGAATTGAAACACAATGTGAAAATAAAAGTGATAGGATTCAAAACATAATAGGATTTCAACTGAAGCGCGGGGAAATAGAAGTCGAAAAGCTGTCGCGCAACCGCGACCATGTGAACCTCTAGATACCAGCCGTGTCCCGAACGCGTAACCACCTCGTCGCACAACCGCGTTGACCACGCTCTTGTGAACCCAGCTTCACGCACGCCCGATGTTTCTAGGCACCGGTAATGATTCCTTTTCACATTTTAATAAATTAATGTACGATAGTTTGAGGGAGTAAAGAGACATCGGTGAATTCTTGGAAAAACAAGGGGGTCCCGATTCCTTCCTTCTGTGAAAATGCGCAACTGAATACAATGCTATTCTTCCCGCAGCTTGAAATTGTGCACGTTTGAAATATGTAATGTAAGTAAAAGGGAATGCCTAGAAACACCGGGGGGGGGGGGGGGGCGTGTTGAAAACTGACTTGGGGGGGGGGGGGGGGGTACAATGGAAAGTACCAAACAGCCAATCATGATATTTATGCTTACCATTTATCTTTATCTTTAAGTGTGGGGGGTTTGAAGCCGCTTTTTGACATGAGAAAGAGCGCTCTCATTGGATGAAGATCAAACATTGGTGGTTGTAACTCGGCCAGCTCAATAGCCGTGATACCAACTGCCCAAATATCACAAAGTTGATTGTAGCCTCCTTTTCTCTCCACAGCAGCCACCTGCGAATTATAGTCAAAATTACACCATTAAGGCCCACTTTCACCAAAAGTTGTTCTAAACTTGCTTAGCTAAAGGCGTTAATCGTTAATCTGAAGGAATAAACCCGGCAAGATGGCGAGCGTCTTTCACCAACCCAAATCATCGTTAAACGTTGTTTAAGACTATCGAGTTTGTCTAAACTTGAAATGTTGAGCGAAACGAATGAAAGTTGGACATTATGACGTATTTGGGCAATAGAAACGTTGAACAACAACCACAACCGCACTTGCTATCAGCAGATTGCCGCCTTGTGAATCAGAGTTAGTTTTTCGAATTCCTTGTTTTTATTATTTGCTGATTCCTGCGGTTTGTTTCGAGTTTTCCGGTTCCCTTCGTTTTATTTTGCTGAACATTTTCATCACCTACCTATTGAGTTATTACACATCATCACTTTGAGCCACAACGAGCGCAATAACTCCAGTATTTCTCCAGACTCAAGTACCTTCCTTGATGTATCCTAGTGAAACACAGTGGCCGCCGCCTTGTTCTGAACGGTAGGAATTTACTTCGATAATTTGAATGATTACCAATGGATGTAAACTCGAAGATGAGGGCGCCCGATTTCACCTCAGTAGAAATTTATTTTGGTCGAACTGGTCTTTTATGATGGTCAATTTGTATAATTGGTCCGAATAGAAACAACCAAGGAATGTAGGTTGCACTATTATGTTATTGAAAAAACCTTTATTCATTTTAAATTAACGTGTTGAACTTATTTGTATGACGGGAACTCGAGGCGAGTGTCAATCTAGTCGAGCACTTGGACGACTCGGGGCTTGGAAAGGCGGAAATTCAGTAACGTCCATAATCTCGGAATGTGGAATCCAATCCAGGATTCGACTCGGACGTCGTCGTCATCGTCAGACGAGTCAAAAATAATTCGAAATGCAAAGATAATTCGCAATTTCATTTCGAAAACAATCACAAATCAATGCGCGGCCATATTGAATTGGTAGTTGAACGAGGTTTCCCAGTTTATTCGGCCGTTTTTCGACCGTTTAAACTCGAACCCCCCAAGATGGTGTTTAAACTCGTAAATCGCTCTGGTGAAAGACGATTTTTACTGAACGTCGTTTATCTCTCGCCTCGTTTGGTTTAAACTCGTTTTGAATGTTTGGTGAAAGTGGGCCTAAGTCTATATTAGGTTTAGCCCAACTATTTCAGCCCATGATTTCGTGCCCTTGCATGGCACATTTAATAGAGAATGCGCGAGTTATTCATAATCATTTGTTTCCCATTTTACCTTGGAAGTACTTGTGCTTAGAACATGTTGAAACTTAAATCGGCCAACATGCAACATGCATTGAATTTACAGTATATTATGCAACAAAACAGCTGATGCCAAGAGAGGATGGGGTGGGGATAATGAGATGATCATGGATGTTGTACACTTTGTGATATTTATGTAAGAACCTATCACGGACGACCTTGAAGGAAAGAGGGGGTATGGGAAGGGAGAGGGGGTGCTTGAGTTTCCTTGCGAGCTCCTGATAAGTTTGGGTCCCCCTCGCTGTACTCCGCCTTCACCACCGTCCGTCCTGCCCCCAGTAAGCGAATTTAGATACAGTAATTATATCCTCCTTATCCCCGTGAACCTGTATTGTTATTACTTTCTTGCCTACGCCAATAATATCCACAAGTCATAATTTGTACTAAGTATATCCTCAAAAGTGCAATCAGTGAGTTTAGCTTCAAGTGGCCACATCTGTTTTGTGAACAGGGTATTCATAACTGCTGTGTAATAGGGACCAAACTTGTTAGTAGCAACTGAAGCTGCAAGGCATGCTAGCGTATGAATGGATATTTTAGGACAGAGAATCCACGAGTTGCATTATTCCCCCACTCTTTCCTACGATTAGACGTTTTGTGACATAATATACTATCATTTCCACACAAAAACCAACCTATTTCATTCAATGATTAGACATCAACGCCGGTACCTATTGAAAATTTTGAAGTTATTCTAAGCTGTCCTTGATATGTACTTTCAAGATAAAAATAGAAGGAATGTGAAGACGTGGGGCATTCCCCATTGCGAATGGGGTATTTCAGTCAATTTTTTTTCTTCAAAAGAGCATGGGTCAGGAATAACAGTAATCGGGTCTGTTCGTTGAGAAAATGTTTAGAAGAAATTAGGGAAGATAATGAAAGCTGAAGATTTGAATGATGTGACGTAGTAAGCCGCGTCCACACTTGCAACATTCGGCCGCTCCAAACCTCGCTCCGATCTCTTGCCCTGAACATTGCAGCGCTCCAAACCTCGCTCCCCCCATAATATGGGCTTTTATATTATAAAAGCTCACCCCAATCCGAACATTTCTTTGATGCAAGATGAAAAACCGCCAAAGGAGCGATCGGACTGCGCTCCGCTCCTCCAATCCTCATTCCTTTGAGGTTTTGCCGCCCCAAACACGCAAGAGGATCGGAATGAGGTTTGGAGCGGCCAAATGTTCCAAGTGTGGACACGGCTTTAAGCTGCTGACATTGGAACAAGACATTCAACTAATCCCGTGTGGTCTTGAACATCTCGTGGCCTTGGATACTATAAAATACTACACACACACGCCCATGGCATAATGCATGTGCGTTCAGGGAGTCCCGCCTTTTTTCCAAACGTGTGATCTCTCTATTTAATTTTTCTACCACATGTTATAGTATCAATGGGCAAACATTTGGAGCATGGAGGTTTTCAATGGAGCTGAATCCAAATTTGGGGTCAAAACCCTGAATTTCCGACCCACCGAAATACCCCATTGTCATAAGCTATACTCTCAGTAAGAAGTGGAAAGTGTTGCGGATTCTATCGATCATTCAGGGAGAAATTCTCAGACGAATAATACAAAATCAGTGCCAGACTCCATAATTTTGTCGCACTTCTTCAGCTGCATAGTTAAGAGTTAAACAAAGCCATTACTTCCCAGTCCACTCAGCTTTTTATAAGTGGTTTCGAATAAACCATGGGTTGCTCTATAATCCTCTATAAGTCTCTTTGTTATAAAAAATAGTAGCTTTAAAAAATGGAAAGCAATAATTGCTTTGTATCATTTATTGATTTTCTTAAAATTATTATAAGAAAATCAATAAATGAAACAAATTAACGGTGGTTACGACGTATTGTACCAGTTGGATTTATTTATTTATTTACAGTTGCATAAACCACACACAATTGTTTTACATGGATAATTGTTACAACTTTATTGCAGGGCAGAAGGCTGAGAGCCTGTATCGCCCTACAAGAGTAGCGCCAAACAACTTCGAACTTGACTTTACATAGATCAACTGCATCTACATATGCATAAATCATACTTTACTTACATCAACTAATTTGAAACTTAACATTACATACATCAATTGAAATAAACATACGTCAATAATAAACATTGCGTCGACACAAATTACCATCTGGAATTATACCATCCTAAACATAAATGCTCCTAACTATATTCTCCGCCCCCTCCCAACAGAGTACCAACAGGAGTACCCTGCGATCATAATATTGAGCACTATTGTAAAAAAAAGACCATTCTCACCTCAGGAGCCATCCAATATGGCGTGCCAATGAATGATTTCCTTTTATTGATGGTAGCTGTGATTTGGGCCGAGACACCGAAATCTGCTAGTTTCACATCTCCAATGTCGGTTAGCAAGATGTTAGCACCCTGACGGAAGAAACACAACAACTTATTAGACACCAACATTAAAAACACGCACCATAATACATCACATGAATATTAATTACAATAATAACTACACTTTTTGATGTTCAGTAATTTATCTGAGAAACGCCTAGGTAGTCATTTCGTCTTCGAAATGTTATGGTACAAACCACTTTCAAGAAAACAGGAATCTTCAATATCAGTTAGAAACGTCTAAATCACACCTACAGCATTAGTTCATATTTCCTCCGCCAGGGATAGTAGGTAAAGCATTTTTCCCTTGAATCAGCTGCATCGCATTATCTCCAGCTTTACCAAAATAGGTAACTGAGCTTATCTCATCTGATTCAAAGGAAAAACGCTTTATTATCCCTAGCGGAGGATTCATGAACTAATGCAGTAGGTGTGATTTAGACGCTCGTATATCAGTTAGATACTCAATCTACGAGGGTAGTTCGGAAAGTAAGAGTACTCGATTTTTCCAGACTTTGCAAAAAATTTATTTAAAAAAAAATAACAGGGTATTACAGGCATACATCTAAGTTATTTTTCCACTTAATCGCCTTCTCGATCAATGCACTTTTGCGACCGTGAAATGAGCTTTGTAATCCCCTTGTCATAAAAACTTCCCGCCACCTCCTTGCTCCAGTTTGTGACAGAATTTTGAACTTCCTGGTCGGTTGAAAAATGTTTCCCACCAAGGTGCATCTTCAGAGAAGTGAACAGATGGTAATCAGAAGGCGCCAAGTTGGGGGAGTAAGGGGGGTGGTCTAAAATGTCCCAACCGAAGGAGTGGCTTTGGAGCTGGCGATCCGCTTCAATTTGTGATCCTCAGTAAGCTGTTTCGGCACCCACCATGCACTCAATTTTCGAAATCCTAGTGTTTCAGTGATCCTCTCGTACAGTAGGGTTCTTGAGAGCTGAGGAATCATTGCGGACATTTCGTCCAAAGTCAATCTGTAATCTCCCAAGACAGTTTCCTCAATTTTCTGCACCAACTCGTCTGTCAAAATTGAAGGTCTTCCACTCCTTTGATCATCATGAACAGAAGTTCTTCCTTCCTTAAACTCACGGCACCACTTGTAAACATTAGTTCTGTTCATGACACCTTCACCATAAACGTCTTTGATGCGCGAAAAAATTTCGAGAGGCGTTCTTCCTTCCGCAACGAGGAAACGGATAACAGCGTGCACCTCGCACTTGGCGGGATTTTGAATTGACATTGTTCACGCAAACGCTCACCAACACCAGAGTTTTCATACTAGCGAGGTGGTTGACCTCTCAATTTCTTCAGGAGATACCCCCCCTACAACGCAGTGCAGCCAACTTAGGGAAAAAAATTGCCCCATCCCGTGAAAGCACCAGTACTCTTACTTTCTGAACTACCCTCGTATCATAACTGTCATAGTTTAATAAGAATGTGGCTTAAGAAGGTATACAGGCCGAACACCTCTAAAGTGTCCAACCTTCGAAAGTTCGATTCTACAACTAATTTCCAACAAAAAATCTCTCTTAGCTTTTTTCAAGCCCATGTTTTTCCAATTTTTTTCAATTTTCAAGATTTTTAAAATGTTTTTGACCTTAGGTATATTACTAAAGTGACCCTAACTACTTTAATTTACAGGTAAATATAAAATTAAGGGCATCGTTGGAAAGAACGCTTAATTTTCCATCTTCCTGATGCTAAACAAAAATATTTAAAGAAGATCAGCCGCGTAAAAAAAGAGTTTCACGTAAAATTTGTGAGAGGAAATTTTGCAAAATTTTAATTTTTTTTGACCAGGTTTCAAGCTTTTGTTACATAGGTAGGGTTTTGAGTGACTCCACGGGGAAAACTTTCTCAGAATCTCAGATTTTCAACGGCATAATTACAAAATATTCGACAATAAAATTTAAGGTAGAAATTTGTGTAATAGGTAGAAAAGTTATGAAACACATCATATTGAAAGGATGAAGTATATAAGTTGGTGAGACACTCACTTTGATATCTCTATGCATTTTCCCCATAGTGTGTAAATAAGCGAGTCCATGAAGCGTCTCTTTACACATGTAGGCTATCTGCAACTCCGTCAAAGGCCCAGTAACTGGAAAATAATACAGAAGATTATTACTTCAAAATAAAACCATGAAAACTGATACAAAACACTACTGTGACAGTAAGTGAACGTCAACACAGTTCAAAATCCTCAGATTCGCGTTCAACATCCTCAGAAATCATGAGGATGTATCACAGTAAGTCTTAACTTGTCCCCGTTACACTGTGAGTCAGTGCTAAGGAGTTGAAATTTGTAAGACGAATTCTCGAAAAATGTTGATACATACAAAGGTATTGTTTTGTCACCAATTTGAATTAGAATGAGGAATTTCACCATGTCGGAATTTCCTATTTCTGACCCCAAAATCGGATTCAGCACCTCTAAGGTGCACCCTAAGGCAAACTTTCAGCCCGAACTTCCTAATTTACGAATAAACAAAACAGTGTAGAAAATACGAATGTTTAAAAAAACTGGGAAAATGACGTCATGCTGGAATAGTTCATTTATGGCCGCTTGAAGCGCTGAGATCGAGAAATCCATAGTCCCCAGGTGCAAAATTTCATGAAACAGTAAAGTTCGAAATCGAAAAACTGAAGGAAAAAATAGAAAAAGCGAGATGGAAAAAATTAGGTTTCCTCTGTTTTTGTTTGATAACTTTTCTCTTAGAAAACACGATTTCGTTGTCCCAATGGGCAACACTGGGAGGAGACGGCGATCCAAACAGCCCAATCAGCGAGCGTTCCCGCTGGAAGTCTGTTTTCCCGGTTAGTTTTGAAATTAAAAATTTTAACTGTCTCCCAAAAATAACAGGAGACTTATTTTCCGAAATCAGCCCGATTTTCATCTATCCCACACCATTAACTATTCAGGAAAAATGCAAACAGAAATCGGTGAAATTCCTCATTGGATTTTGGTTTGGTATCTTCAATAATGAACCTTTGGGATCGGCCAAAAAAGTTTAACCCCCTCATAATTTGATGGTTCACGTTTCAAGGTACGTACAAACCAAAAATCGAAAAACATTTTTTCGCCCGTCTTCCGTATGCGGCACTTTTGATGAAATTTGGTTTACAGGGTCCATTTGGGGTCCAGTTGTGACGCTTTTGGTTAATGTCAATCTCTTCTTAGGGTTGAAAAATAAAGGCTGACATTTTTAAAACGCCCTGGCAAAAAAAAAAAGTTGCTGTAAAGGTATTGTTTCTTCATCAATTTAATTTTAGTATTGAATTTTTAGAATCGAGTGAGACCACCCAGAGCTCTGGGAGCGGAGTTCGCTCCCTATGAGGAATTAACGTTTAGACTCACAGACACGAGTGTGAATCGCAAAATCGTTCACTGGTTCAAATTTCAGCTGATCTAATGCAATCGTTGTTCATTTCTTTCAATAGAGTTGTCTTAGTTGTGCATCCTAGGGTTTGTTAAGTGAGGCAGTCCCGGGCAGTCCAGGGCTGACCACGCCCACTTTTGGCCGTTTGGAGAGGACCAGTGTAGTCCCGGACGAGAGATTTGCCGTTCGGAGAGGCAGTCCAGGGTAGTCCAGGGTCGTCCAAACTTACTCCAGATTTCAGCGAGAGTAAAGAGTCCGGCGCATGCGCATTGCACTTTTTTCTCCCGCTCCTCACCTCTGGGGTTTAAATGACAACAATCTTTCGAGAATTCAGAAGTTTTTTGATAATAATGATGTCGGCTGATTCTTCTGATTGCGAAAGTGACGTGATGAGTGTGGTTTATTTTTTCGGACGATGATGTCGAAGACATTTTCATTATCGAATTGATTTATCGGAGATTGAGGCTGAAGAACCAAAGCTACATTCAACAAGTTGTGTTGGAATTTGATGATCAACACTTCGTAGAGTAGCTGGTACGAACACTCCCTCGATTTTTCTGCTCAAGCAGGTTTGTCATCTTTCAGTTTTCCTACTGTCGATACATACATCAAACTATAAAAATATTCATTCTGTTCTTCATTATTTCATAATATTGTCCACATATAGGTCCATATGGAAAGCTGAGTGCCCAACATCGGAGTTCTGATATTTTTGTGGCCTACCTACCTACTGTGGGCACCAAACTGCGTCGTTCTGGAATGTTGCTGACCGCTTCGACCTAAATATCTCTTAGCACATGTGGAATAAGAAAAGTGGAATTGAAAACTAGTATTGTAAAGTAACAGTAATTATATTAACCTCTATTCATAAAACAATTCAAGACCCGGAACTTTGAAATTGAGTATGAGTAGCTTAGGAAATACGATTTTGGTAATGAAGCATAAATCTGTATATACGTTCAATTTATTTTCGTAATTTCGTTACCATTGTTCTGTCTCTATTTGAAATTATACCCATCGGTCAAGTCGAAAGCGTTTTACTTTCTTTTTTCTTTAAATACAAGCGTCTTGTCGAAAATGGCCTTCCCTTTTGTATGACTCTACCTGTACCTACTCTAAAGAAAGCTTCACTTGGTAAAAAGGGTGGTTTAAGACACCTCTTCGAAGAATTGGTAGCAGAGGAATCATTTCATCAATTCACAGTAAGTAATTTTGTACTACTTGTGTAAAAATTCGTTAATTCGTAACCCATAACTTCAGCTCGTAACTTAACTTCAATTTAAAGTAGTTTTACGAAGCTCCAGTCGCAGTTTCCATTTGGGGGAATAGGAAACTTTAGAAATAGGCAACTTTGGAAATAGGCAGCTAACCTCATTTTAGAAGCATGTATTCTTCCTATACAAAAAGGAGTAAAATCAATAAGAAGTATTAATAAATACGTCTATAAATTAATAAATCTTAAAATAAAATCGCAATAAATTTCACATCTCTCTGGCATGGATATTTTATACGTATGAACTATCCATGCTTCCAGTGCTGTCCCGTGTGCGTTCGGACAACACCGAATCTCGGACAGTCCAGGGCGACTCTGTGACGTCACGAGTCCTGGACTGCTCCAGTCCTGGACCGTCCAGGACTGCCTGACCGAACGAACCCCTAAACAACTGAGACCAAATTTCGTAATGAAGGCACCGACAACTCTCAGATAACAATGTTATTGCTAGCAGATAGCACTAATGAAAAATCCGCGTTCTACATAGAGGTGATCTATACAGTAAAATAATAATTGTATGATAATTTGCAGCGTTTTTTTTTTTTAAATAAGTACGTGTCATTTTTACTATCTTCTCCTTTTCTATATCCGCCCTTGATCAGTTAGGTATGTTAGTACGAACTCATACAGGATAATATTTCATTGAAACCTAACATTTTTAAAAGCTCGCCCAAGTTATGAGAGCTGCCCTGGTAAATCAATAAAGTCAGGCGAGGTCTAACGGCAACACCTAGAGAGATATATATATACCTAATAGGTAGGCACCGTATATAGACCTACATATATTACTAAGATTACATATTCTATACGTCGGGAAAGATCATTTCAATGTGTAATTAAGAAGTTTGTAATAATATCGTACCATCATCTCCTTAAAAGTTACGAACAACTTTGGTTCCTCCACTTTCAAGCTCATCAATTTATTGCTACGATCACACACTCGAATTCTTGAAGTTGAAATTACTAAATTGCCCACTCAAATGACATCATGGCGCGGGGCAAGTACCACTTATTCGAATTGGGCAACTCGGTATGTGTACTCCGCGGTCTCACCTTTCACCACGGCTCATATCCAAACTGTGGTCATTCTGTCGAAGTTTGGGACTAATGGGACATCGATATCGATAATATCGAAACATCGATGTTTTGCTCGTAATATTTAAGTTTACACAGTTTAATTATTTAAGTTTTACACTCGATGTTTTTCAAACATCGATGTTTCGGTCCGATGATATCCATATGTCGATGAGATGGTCTGATAACATCGTTGTTGATAAAGTTGACCTACTAGGTACTGTAAGGGAACCAGACAAAATCCAATTTCAGACCAGATAACTTCATTGCATTTACTTGGAATTTGAAGAACATCTCCTACCCTTCAATAGTTGTGATCAGCTAACTCTTTGCATTTCTGTCCTACCACTGCCTTAGCTCAGTGGTAACGAGCTCCGACTCAGTTTAGTCGGAACGATAGGAGGTCGATCCCCGGTCGAGGGACGTTAATTTTTGATGATTCAACACAATCATCACTTTATATCACAATATAATTACTGGAAAACAATGGAAAAAAGTCTATTTATGCTTGAACCAATAATGGAAATGGGGAAGGTATGGGATATCGAAATGAAGTGCATAAAAATCGGATAATTTATCACGAATGAAAACAATTATAATGGAGTAGTTTATCCAGTAAAATAAAAGCACGTCAAAAGAAAAAATATCTACTTCTTATGAATGGAGGAAAAGCAGCCTCATCAGGTTTTATCCCTTGATTCTAATTAGTTGACAAATTAATTAAATTTCCCGCTTTTTAAAAACATCGATTTTTCACCTAACGATGTTATCGACATCGATGTTTTTCATACGATGTTTCATCGATATCGATGTTTCTATGAAATATCGACATCGACATCGATGTTTTCTGTTCGATGTCCCAACCCTAGTCGAAGCACTCCCTTTCATTCCTCTCTTCCACCCCCACCTGCCTCATCATCCCTTATACGGCACTAGTCCTGGACATCCTCCAATTTATTCATTTTGTGCCGGCATGAAGATGGTCTCCTATGAGAGTAGTGCAAGGAACTCAGAGACTGTTGTTTTGAGATAAGCTACATATCATCGGATCATCTATGCAATCGAGGGGATACGAGGAAGCTATGTGCCACAACCACTTTGCACTTTAAAAAAAAAATTGTTCGAGTGTCACTATTAGTTTCGGCTTACAGGAGACCATGTCACGCAACGAGTGGTATACCTCCAACACCCGCGAAAAATATTGGTTTAGTAAATGAATTTGTACTTTTGATTTATTATTACATTTAGTATTACTTTTATAAAACATGACGTTACTCAATTATCCCCATTGCAGGAATGTTCATGAAGAAAAATTATTTGGTTTGTCATTGGTTCGTGAGAATTAATGTCACGAAAAAGGTCAATACGTAAGATACAGGTAGGTAGGTAGTTATTTGAAATAATACAATTCAAGTAAACTATTCTATAGGCATCAAAATATAGCTCACTTTTAGGTAGTCACGGAGTACCCGTCTGACTTTTGCTTAAAAAATTATACTTTTGAAAAAATTAATATTTTAGAAAAATCTAAGCGATTATTTCATAGTCTTCTTCAAAAGATCGATACGATTTAGGTACTTGAATCGATTTATTTAGAAGAATCTGCCAACACTACTTGAGAACAACCTTGATTGCTGCTATCTCGTGAGATCACTACGCCTCAGAGCGTTAACCTATGAGAACGCTTCTCTGTTTCTCAGCCTTAGCAGAGACATCTTTTGGTTGCCATCCAGTAGGCCGATTCTGTAACTCGCTATTTGGTTGACGTTATGGCGTCGGATTTGTATCCCTCCCGTGCAACGACAGGTTGATAACGAAATTGGAATTCTGTAATCGGGCATAGCGAAGTTTGGTCGTTACATTTCAAAATAACAACACCGCTATGAAATCCGACAATATTTCGGTCTAGGGAGAGCGAAAGGTAGCAACGCGTGATTTTTAGCCAATGAGAAGACGTATTAATAATAGTTTCCAATTGTTATCACGGGTAGTTGAAGTTCACAGCAGTTTGCAAAATGTTGGATTCATATTTTTTGCCGTGGTGAATATACAGAGGAATGACGCGTAAAAACGGAATTTTTCTTGTGATTCGTGCTTTTGTATCATGGAATAATGATAAATGGAAAGAATTCCTTTTCATAAATCGAATTCATCAGTCACATTGGTATGAATTTCACCCGTCCACGATGCTTCGCATAATCAACTGCCTGTCCATCTTACTACAAGGTAATGAATCGTCTTGTTATTTATCGTTTATACATACTCACACATCCGTACTTATGGGTACTTTCAACTACTTTGAGTGAGAAGACCATAGCTAACTGCCTAATTGTGTGCAGTATACATTATTGTATTTTTTCAACCTCCCCTCAAGACAAAATTTCTTTTTGACGGAGGGGCACGCCATAAATAAAAATAAATAAATAAAATAAAAAATAATGGGGAGGACGTCCAGGACTCACCCAACACCAGCCCTAGGGATGAGGAAGGTGGGGGTGGTAGAGAGAGATGAAGGGAAGTGCCTCTATAAAATGACTTCCAGTACAAATATGAGCCGAGCAGGACGCGGGTGGTGATACCTCGGATTACGCCTGCCAAGATGCCCAACTCGAACAGCTCCGTGACACTTTTCCCGCACCACACCCCGCGCCATGATAAGGTTGCAGCCATCACCCTGATGTTGTTGGGTTCCACTCTTTTTAGCTCCAACACCGCTTACTGTAAATCATCTCTATCATACTTTCTTATCTTAGCCCGCCAAGTCTGCTCCATGTCCAAGCTGCCAACTTGGACATCCAGGATAATGTGCAAGACTGGGCGGGCTTGACAGCAACGATGTCGGGCTTCTTACCCCGGTCACTTGGCATGTGATACAGTCTCTCCCTCTCAACATCCCAGCCGCTAGATGACAGAGCACCTGCTATCTGCTTGGCAACCGCATCATGACGTAGAATGCGGCCCCCATGAGTCCGAGGACATTGCTGCACTACATGATACAGATGTTCATTTCCACTCCGACAGGCGCGGCAAAGGGGTAGAGTATTCCGGGAAACAAGTACCTGCCTACCTGCTATCAAACATTTCTGAGTTCTCGATGTCTTTTCAGAACAAAATAGACATCTATTTTACTCTCACTGGTAGAAAAAAACATAATATCACTTCAAAATTTATGAATCGCTGTTTTAGTCTTTAAAGTTTCATGTACGTTATAAGACTGAATGAACATGATATTCAATAAGACGTAAGATTCGTGACGTAATTTATTTGTCTACCTTCAAATTCATATTTTTTTAAGTCAATTTTATGTTACAATTTTCATTTACCTCGTCATAATCTCTCCTACCGTCGATGTCGATTACGGATATTAAGCATCTTAAATTCGTGGTCAATATTTTCTCAGGTAATAGCAGGTAAGTTGGTATACAAAAGAGCATTATCAGCACAATTATTTTACCAACAAATTATCAATTTTAGGGTTTTTTTCATTTTAGGAAGTTTTTATGCAGACCAAATTTTTTATAGAATACTCGTAGTTAAAAATTCAACTAGGATCTAACTGTTTTATAAGCTAACTATTTTAATTTTATGTACTTACCTATTACTTATTACTTTTACTTTTATGTACTTACAATTTCCGAAAATGACAGTATAATTATTTTTATCGTTTCAACCTCACTTATTGTCACATGGACATCATCATTCAATGTTGTTATAAAAACTTCTGTTGATAGTTTGATGGGTTGTCAAAAACTCAATTCCATTGAAACTATGTTCCAACTCAATTCCTTGACTATGTTCAATACAGTGCATGAATTGCTATACGAATTAATAGCTTGAAATAATGTAAATACTACGATTTTCGTTTAATACAATAATGAGGAATTTCACCGATTTCTGTTTGCATTTTCCCTGAATAGTTAATGGTGTGGGATAGATGAAAATCGGGCTGATATCGGAAAATAAGTCTCCTGTTATTTTTGGGAGACAGTCAAAATTTTAAATTTCAAAACTAACCGGGAAAACAGACGACCAGCGGGAACGCTCGCTGATTGGGCTGTTTGGATAGCCGTCTCCTCCCAGTGTTGCCCATTGGGACAACGAAATCGTGTTTTCTAAGAGAAAAGTTATCAAACAAAAACAGAGGAAACCTAATTTTTCCCATCTCGCTTTTTCTATTTTTTTCTTCAGTTTTTCGATTTCGAACTTTACTGTTTCATGAAATTTTGCTTCTGGGGACTATAGATTTCTCGATCTCAGCGCTTCAAGCGGCCATAAATGAACTATTCCAGCATGACGTCATTTTCCCGGTATTTTTAAACATTCGTATTTTCTACACTGTTTTGTTTATTCGTAAATTAGGAAGTTCGGGCTGAAAGTTTGCCTTAGGGGGTTTTTAGGGGTGCTGAATCCGATTTTGGGGTCAAAAATAGGAAATTCCGACATGGTGAAATTCCTCATTGTATTTTGGTTTATTATTTTCAATAATAAACCTTTGGAATTGACCAAGAAAAACAAATTTTAACACCCCCTCAAAATTTGATGGTTTACGTTTCAAGGTACGTAGAATCCAAAAATCGAATAAAAATTTGGCCGTCCGTCCGCCGTACGCGGCACTTTTGCCACTTAGCATCGACCGATTTTGATGAAATTTGGTACGTAGGCTCCATTTGGGGTCTAGTTGTGCCCCGAAGCTTTTGGTTGATGTAGGTCACTTCTAAGGGTTCCAAAATCAATTTTGAAAACGCCCTAACTCAAAATAATGTGATATAAAGGTATTGTTTTTCCTTCAATTTAAGATTCTATAGAATTTTTAGAATTTTTTGAGACCACGCGGAGCTCTGTAGGACAAACCGTTCGCTCCCTACGAAAATTTAAGGGTTTATATTGAAATATATATATATAAATCAAAACACGAGTGTGAATCGCAAAAGAGGCCTAATCTCCGTTCAAATTAGAGCTGACCAAAATGCGATCGATGGTTGGTGATTTTGATTTTTGATTTTTTGATTTTTTTTTTTTTTTTTCTTCTTCATATTGGATGGTTGGTGATTTTGTAGACGAGTGATCTATATAGAAAAATAACAAACCATTGTGTAATAATTTGCAGCGTTTTTTTACATTATTTCAAGCTACAATTATCGTAGAAAAAAATCAAGTAGGTAACACAAATTAAAACGGCGAATAAACTGCTCGTTATGACGGTCGAATATTATTTTTAAAATATTCACCAGAAATTATGTACGTATGTATCAATTTTATTCTCAAAATGATTTGATTAACAAAACTAATAACCCACAATGAGAGCCGCTGATAAGGGCACTTGCTGATTTCCTCCTGGCTGACTTTTTCAGGTTTTCTAAATCTTCCATTAATCCAAATACAACTTTTCAAGATCTACTTGATAGAAATGTCACACCCGACCCAATTCAACCCACTCTTACCATATTGTTATTTAAAAATCCTCAGAAGACCTGATTGATTCACATCAATAAGTTTCATGATCGGGTTCAAGCTGAAGTCCCACTTTGAAATGTAGCGTCAGTCTGATTGGCCCCTTCAAAGACAAGCTGGGTCGTAAGTGTCTGGGAATGGACGGGTCTAACAGCGTAATTGATCAATTTCAGGAGGACAGAGATGCCATTAAAAGTTTGCACTTAACTCTAAGACCTCCGTTGTGACAAGGAATGTTACGCTGATCCCGAATACGTTCTACTCAGTACGTTATTTGAATTAAATTTGTTGAAGAAACCGTCCAGAATTCAGGAAAAGTATCAACGAACCCATTGGTTGAAATGCAAAATAATGGAGGGCAGTAAAATCAACAGGAATCGTTGCCAAGTTGGAAAGGAACAAGGCGGCGGTGGTAATGTCAGCATCGAGTATCGGAAAACGATCAAGTCGAGAACAAAAAGGGACGAAATCGCAGAGGTTTTTTTGGGGGGTGAGATTAAAACGGAAGCCAGGTTAGGCAATAAACCGGATCGACCAATTTATTTTTACCCTTGTGAATCGGTTCGTGAGCCCAACCTCCCTACTTCGCTCTAGATCAAAGAATAGTTTCATCAAGTATGCAATAAAGCGGTTTCCTACCCTTATCAAACTACACACCCGTTGGAGGGGATATTATTGAAGATTTAAAGTTGTGGTTACGAGGTCAAACGACGTATCGTAGTCTACGTAATTTTCTGTACAATACCGAATCGAATAAGACCAACTAAAACCAAAAGAGCTTTTATTTTTTGACAATTTATGTCTCTACTTTGACACATGGACTCCAAGCGTTACAGTCGATTTCTGATGATTTTCACGTACAACCAAGCCGTTTCTGGGGAAATGAAACTTCTTTAGTTTTAAACGGACAGACATCGTAGGGAAGCTCTCGATTATCACGCATTTCTTTCGTACTTTTTCTTGGTGTTTATGTCGTTATTTTATATTTAATAATGTTATTAATGGATGTAGTTAACAATGTCGTTTGTACTGTTATCAATGTTATCACTTGGGTATTTTATAAGACAAAAATAGTGCAATAGTCAAAGGCAATTTTCAAAGCGTGTTTAAAGGAAGTGTTACTTACAAGAGATACGTGGTACTGTAGCGCACTAAATATAATGTTACAGTTGATTTCTAATGATTTTCACGAACAACCAAGCTGTTTCTGGGGGTTATCACACATTTCTTTCGTACTCGTTCTTATGAAAATTATTGTAGCTTCCGAGTGTACCAAGGTAGCGGAAGCTTTGTTTTCACTTTTCAAGGGTAAAAAAAAGTTCTCCAAAATCAATAATTCGTCTCGCGTTTTATGTTTCAGACCTTTCTGAACAATTTTGGTTCCTTGTCTGTCTGTCTGTGTGTCATGGAATCTTTGCCACAGCCATAACTGATACAATTCTCATCCGATTTCGATGAAATTTTCAAGGATTGTGCGGGTTGGCGTGTAGATGATCCCCTATGAAAATCATTACCCTCGGACTGATAGTAGCCGCTGCGCATTCGCAAACGTGAATTTCTTGTAACAGCTGTAACTACCACATTTTCTATCCAATTTCGATGAAATTTTTAGGGATTATGCGGATTAAGTTTTAGATGGTCCCTTATGAAAATCATCACCTCCGGACTGCTAGTAGCCTCTACACATGCGCAAACGTAAAATCCTTGTAAAGCCCATAACACTTACATTTTTCATCCGAATTTGATAAAATTTCCTATGATTGTTCAGATTTGCGTGTAGATGGCCCCCTATGAAAACCATCTCCCCCAGCCTAATAGTAGTTGCTGCGCATGGGCAAACGTGAATTCCTTGTAACAGCCATAACTTCTACATTTTCCATCCTACTTCGACGAAATTTTTCAGGATTGTTCAGATTAGCGTCAGATGACGGTAGTGGAAAGTACTTAGAGATTGATGTTTTGAGATTAACTACAATGCATCGGATCATCTATCCAATCAGGTTATGGATACGAGGAAGCTATGTGCCACACCCACTTGGTAGACTTTTTGAACCTTATATTTATTAATGTCAAGCCGTGGGTGGAAGAGGGGGATTATAGAAGAGGGGAAGGTATGTAGAAAAGATAATGGTGGGCAGGTAATGGTGGGTGGTGGTGGGAACTAAAGACACAAAATGTCCCAATGTGTTGCGGACTAATATGCAAGCGTTAATAGATTTTAGAATATTACGGAGTTACGTTGTTTTTATATTATTATCGATCTTGCTTTCTATCCTCACCAACTGAGTGACATGGTCAGCGTTTACAAGCGGAGCCGATAGTGGTTAGTGACAAGCCAGTGAATTCTATGTACCACCATAGATACCTCGATAGGGAGTGAACCATTTTGTTTTAGAATTAGATGGCGAATTGTTGCAAATTGAAAACGAAACAAATTAAATTCTCATTCATAGATACTGGCAGAGTGAAAGGTTACTTCTCTCCATCGAAACTAGATTTTCGAAGACAGATCGTTACCTCTTATATCAAAGGATGCAATACTCCAGTAAAAACTGTTGATCTAACACCTCCCTCGTGCGAAAGACCTTAGCGTGTTTTGGATGACGTTTTGTACGACCGAATTGATCATTTCCTCCAAAAAAAAAAAAAAAAAAACAGAAAACAAGAAAAGGATGGTTACGAACGAGGTTGTCCTCCATAAGCCGTGCAACTTCAGTGTGCCTTAGAGATGGGTCTCTCAATAATGAGTCGCGGTTCTTCAATCTTCAGATCTTTTGATATCGGTGGGTAGTGTTCGGTAAAGATAGTTTTATTTTGTTTTTCCAGAAGAACGAGTAAACTGCGGCTCAGTAAACTTGGTGGACGGCGAATCTTCGATCTTCGATCTTCGATTCTTTTGAGATAGTGTTCTGTAAAGTTCGGACTCCCTTCTCGTCAACTCAGTGTTACCAGCCCACACAATAATGCAAAGGAAAAATACGATAAAAATCGTTCAAATACAACAATTTTGTAGAATTGTATCGTACCACCACTCAAGAAACATTGTATGTTTCCAGAGTTTTCAGTGATTCACTCTATGACTCTTTTCATTCTGTTTTTCTCCATGTTTGAGTAATTAAACAAATCGCACTTCTTGGGTTATCATTTTATGAACCTTTGGAATCGAGCACGAAAAAAATTGTCACTCCCCTCAAAATTTGATGATTTACATTTCGAAGTATATCTAAAATCCAAGTATCGAATAAGACATTTTTGGTCCAGAAATAAAATAAACCGCTATGTAATAATTTGCAGCGTTTTTCATTGAATGTTCACCCCTATAATAAATAGAAGCGCTCAGAGCCGTTCTTCTAGGTGAGCCGTTTTGCCACCTCTTTCGTGCCTCCGTAGGATGATAAGGAAATTGAAAGCGTGTGACTCATTGTTGGGATTTGTCGACGGAGCTGGAATCAGTTACGGCCTAGACTAAATTCAAAACTCCTTCAGATTTTCGACAAGGAGATTCCAGGCTATTGTTCCTCAGAAAAACTACTCTTTATATGAAATAAATTGATTATTTTCTAGAAAAAGCGGAGGTGTGCCAACGAAGGATTAGTATCGATTCGTCAATTTGTATAAAGATGTTGCCTTGTGCCTGACATTTAAAGTTCCGTAAAAACGTGATTCGAGGTAAGTTGGTCTACATGAGCTGAAGAAAAAAATATATATTCTTAAAAGTGAAAAGCTATGGTGAAGGACGACACAATATTCAATTAGTACAATACAACAATACACAATTAGTATTCAAATCGACCAAATATTCAACTTACGAGTGGTCTGGGTGCATTGTCAAACATTGCTAACATTTAAACTGCAGGAAAAAACGAAACACGTTTTCCAAACAAAAGCTAGCGATCGAATGACGAATCAGGTCCTCCAAAGGCAAGACGAGTCAGAAATTAACATCAACATTCACCGAAACAGAAATGAACAAAGTTTACTTGGAACATGCTCAGTGTGACGTATACGTAACTAATCGCTGCAAACTTGTAATTCTTCAGGGTTATAGCTGAAAGTTGATATTATTTCGATTGGTATTATTTGATTTCGCGTAGAAAATGATACCCGCGTTAAATGGTTAACAAAAACCAGAGTTTGATTGTCAACTTGTCATTTTTAACGACAAAAACACTTCAGTACCTTAAAAAATACGAGAGAAAACACCTTTCACTCAGCCAATTCCTGTGATTGAATTTTTAATGGTCCAGAATTCCAGCGAATTAATCAAACGATTTCAGTCAGACTCAAAAGCAAGGTCCTGAAAATGGTGCAATACGAGATGACGAGAAAAAAAGGTTGAAACGAGATCCAAATAATTATCATGTCTTATAGTCCATAAGGTCTAAATGCGAGCTATAACTCTCTACATTCCAAGTAGGTACACAACGTTTCAACATTCAAGTAATTCATAGTTTCCGAACCATAATAGAATGAGTAACTACTTATAGTTGTGAAATCTGGATCCGTTCTTGGCAATACTCGCGTAAGTACGTTAGACTGAAGCCCTTCGTTTCTACGCCCAAGACGGGATTTTCAGAATTGAGAAATCGATTCGACGACAACGCTGATGAAGGGAGAAACGACTTACCGTGGTAGATGTCCTGCAAGGAACCGCCCCCGCAGTACTCCATACAGATCCACAATTTGTCCCGACGAAGGTAACTGCCGTAGTAAGCGATGATATTTTGGTGACGGCAGTCCTTCATCATCAGAATCTCTTGCTGAATAATGGCAAAGTCGTCACCTGAGTCGAAATCAAAACAGATTAATATTAAGAATGACCTTGTGCGTAGTACTAGGTAACTACTTGCTACCTACTTATTACTATGAAACATCTACAAAGTTGGGTGAGCCTAGTGATGTATAGTCATGATTTGTTTTCTAATTTAATTGGAGCTTTAGAGTGATAAGAAATTGGTTATAGTTCATAAACGATAATCCCTTCTCGTAGTACATTTGTGCTATACTGTTGGCTGCACTGATAAACAATGGGGGGTGCGCCTGTTTTTGGTTTATTATTTCTAATAATAAGCCTATGTGATCGTATCGCAAAAAATTTTTATAAACCCCCCTCAAACTTTGTCACTTTACGTTTCAAGGTGCGTAGAATCCAAATTTGCCAAATTTGCCAAATGTCCGTCCGCCGTTCGCCGTCCGGGCCATAAAAGGCCTTAGAATCGGTCTAAAAAACCCGATCTTTCGCAAATAGACTCCATTTGGGGTCTAGTTGGTCCTAACGTCGAACTATTCCGATCGCTTAATTCGTATAGAAGTTATGGGCAAATAACCGGCCAAAAAAGAGGTTTTTGCTTAAATATGCGTGGGGTGACATTTTCCAAGTATTTTTCTTCATGTTGGATGGTTGGTGGCTTTATAGACGATTGTATAGAAAAATAATAAACCATTAAAAACCAATAAACCATAAAAATAATAAACGTACGATAAATCAGAAACACGAGAGTGAATCGCAAAAGAGGTCTAATCTCCGTGGCTTTATAGACGATTATATAGAAAAATAATAAACCATTAAAATAATAATAATAAATAATAAAATAATAAACCATAAAAATAATAATCGTGCGATAAATCAGAAACACGAGTGTGAATCGCAAAAGAGGCCTAATCTCCGTTCAAATTAAAGCTGACCGAAATGCCATCGATGTTTCTCTTCATGTTGGATGGTCGGTGGCTTTATAGACGATTATATAGAAAAAAATAATAAACCATTGTGTAATAATTTGCAGCGTTTTTTAAATTGTTAATCGAAAGTAGACCTCATTCTGAGAATAGGGTGTGCGCCTAGGTAGGAAAAACTATTTATTGTTATTTTTAATCTAAGGTAGACCTCATTCTGAGAATTTTGGTACCAACCGCGACCTTCTAGCGTGTGTAAATCTTTTCCAATGAATTTTCAAAGTTTCGACCGTTTATGACGTCACAGTGGGCTGGGGGGTCCCGCCCAGGCGAGAGGGGCGCGTGACGTCATAAACGGCCGAAAATTTGAAAAATCAGAAACAGATCTACTCACGCTAGAAGGTCGCGGTTGGTGCCAAAATTCTCAGGATGTAGTCTACTTTTGATTAAAAATCTTAAAAAAATCAAGGCGCACCCCCCATTTTGACATCAACCGCGACCTTCTTGCGTGAGAAGACCTTTTTCTATGATTTTTCAAAGTTTCGAATGTTTATGACTTCACAGTTGGCTGGTGGGTCCCGCCCAGGCAAGAAGGTCGCGGTTGGTGTCAAAATTCTCAGAATGAGAATCTCTAGTTTATATTAAAAAAAACAATAAACAGGTTTTCCAACCCATGCGCACACCCTGTTGACTGTCATGTTTGGATGATTTTCTCCCTTCAACCCCGCTCCTACTCCGATGTCTGTGATTGTAGGATTTAAGGCTGCCTTTATTCGTGAAGTTGATTTAATATTATTCTACATTCTATATCAATGTTATTTTATGGCCCCATTTTCACAATGAAGGTAAATTACTGGTTTATTATGTAACTTGCATTTTACCCCAAGCAACCGATAGTTATTTTGTGATTACTTCTTTCCTTATTTTATTAATTCTATCAGCGTGGAGAAACTGGAAACACTTGAAAACAAAGTTGACGAAAATGGAGCTCTTTTGTCCAGACCAGACTCATACGCCCTCTTGAGGTGCCATGCTGATGCATTCTAGACCAAATCTTCGACTTGTTCACTTCAACCGATCATTCAACGATTTCGGGCCAGATGATACATCCTACAAACCAAACCCACATCACTTAACGGTATTGGGCCGGTGTGATTAAACCTCACCCCCTCCTACATTTTCAACAGTTTTGGGCCAGTCAACAAGCTCCTTCACACACTCCAAATTCGTCACCTCTTCTCATTTTTCATAAAAGTAAAATCTAAGCCAAGTTTAAAATCGGTATACAATTAGGTATAAAATTCGCTAATATAATTGATGAATTTTTCATTTTCATTTCCCATTCGACGACTGCATACTTGATAATTTCAAAGGAATTTGTCAAATAATTTCAGATATTTGCATCTGACTACTACTTTCAACTGCGCGAATCCACCGGTCTAAAACCCTTTCTAGTTTATTATTTTCAATAATGAACCTTTGGAATCGACCAAGAAAAAATATTTTACCCCCCCCCCCCCTCCACCCTCAAAATTTGTTGGTTTTGTTTCAAGGTACGTAGAATCCGAAAATCGAATAAAAAGTTTTCCGTCCGTCCGCCGTACGCGGCACTTTCCTTAGTTCCCAAGGACCATTTTGATGAAATTTTGGGT
Organism: Apolygus lucorum; assembly: GCA_009739505.2. Taxonomy (NCBI): domain Eukaryota; kingdom Metazoa; phylum Arthropoda; class Insecta; order Hemiptera; family Miridae; genus Apolygus; species Apolygus lucorum. The sequence continues at coordinate 36,939,810 of CM019176.2, forward strand.
CTAGTTGTGCCCCGAAGCTTTTGGTTGATGTCGGTCACTTCTAAGGGTTGAAAATTAAGGGTTGAAATATTCTCCCTACGAGAACTTAAGAGGTTGGGCTTACAATAAATCAGAAACACGAGTGTGAATCGCACAAGAGGCCTAATCTCCGTTCAAATTTTAGCTGACCAAAATGGGATTGCTGTAGGTACGTGGTGACGATGGTAAAGCCGAGTTCTTAGCAGACGAGTGATCTAAACCGTTGTGTAATAATTTGCAGCGTTTTTGAACCTTTTGATTTGTTCACCAGGAAATAAATTAATCATTTTCGTCATAGGTCAGATGTAATAAGCCCAAAAGGCAACAAACGCCATCTTACCAACAAGCTATTCAATTCTAAGCAATTCAAAAAGCGACTTGTTCAAATGGTCTTACCAGGTTCAAGTTTGATCACTTTGATGGCAGCTAGATCGTTGGTGGAAAGTCTTTTCGCCTGGAACAAAAGAAATCAATTATTCACACTATGATACCGGAATGGTTGGTAGCCTATAAAGTTAAAAAATAAACTGCACATAATTATATAGTCTCCCTAGACAGAATAATATGATTTTTTACAATATAGTTGTAATTGTTGATTTACAATACTATCAATGTTTTTCGGAAGATGGGAGTCCTGAAATTTGTAAGGATAAAAAATGACGGAGTGAAGATGATGGTGGGCGTCAATAACCAATTTCAACAGATCATAAACATACCCAATCACCGATTAGAGTCAATCGATATTATTAGTAGTTGGGGATCCCAAGTAAATTCAAGGTTCTCTGAGTCAAATACAGGATTTATCAAGACTGAACTTTTTATCAAAATGTAATGTTATTTTTTTCAGGGTCCATAGGAAATATAATATATTTCCTATGGACCCTGAAAAAAATAACATTACATTATATTATAACCTTGTCAAAATTAGGCTATGGATGGTAACATTGGAGAACTGAGGAGCCCTAGTACCCGCTAAGGATACCTACAAATCTTCGTAAGAAATGCTTCAGCTTTCATAAATATTTACGGGTAAATGTGGGTCAATAGAAGTCTCCAAAGCCAAGTGATTTATTCAGGTAAATATGAGTCATTACAAAGACCGATGTACAAGCTTAGTTTTTGTCAAATCTAGTGGTTTTTGATAGAGCTTTTTCAGAAAATGAATTTTCTTAGCTATTTGTACATCATTTTACGTATGATTCTCCAACAATGCTACGTTTCCGTTGAAACTTGCAGCGGTTTGTCTCATTCCGCTAAACCTTTAGATCTTTTTGAAACGCTTAATTAGATTTTCGAAGAGACAAATGAATTTGCTAGAAATGAAAACGTATACAAGCATATAAAAACGGAGTTGAGTAGAACGTTGTCTATTTCCACGAAAATAATGAGTTACAAGTTAAATCGATTTCGACGGTTAGGTCATCATCAGTAACAAACAATAACTGAAGGTACATCACAGAGAGCATAGCTTATATAGACACAAGTGAAAGGGAGCTTGAATCCCATTGGTCGAGAAAGTGAAAGTCATACCCAATCAGATAAGTGAAAGGAAAATCCTATTGGCTCAGAGAAGTGAAGGGACCTGGGAGGATCATCAAATGCCAATCAAGACAGACAAAGTGAAAGGGAGCTCAAAAATTGGTGAGGGTAACATTGTGAAGGGGAGACCAAGCTATTGTAGGAAGGAACCTATCAATGGTGAAACATGTTGAGGGACTACCTCATTCAGACATTTACCAGACCTATCACTCTTAAGAATCTCGAACTTTTCAAGCACATCCAACATACCTCCCTTCGGGCAAAAATGAGGAAATTCTATATACTGTCCGTTTGTTAGATCAAAACTAATGTTATGATTGGATTCTCTTAGGTGATTCGCAAAAGCAGAATCACCCTTGCTATCCCTGAAATCCTTCTCATGCTCTTTTATTCTTTCCCTAAATTTCCTACCAGTTTGACCACAATACTCAAGCCCACAAGAACATTTCAGCTTATAAACCCCACTTTTATCTTGAACGCTAATTTTATCTTTAACAGAACCCAACGAAGCTTTAAGATTACTTTTATTTTTAAACCCTACTTTGAAACCTCTAGATGATAACATTTTGCCAATTTTGTCAGAAATCTTTCCATAATAAGGTATACTTATCCACTTTTTCTCTTCCAATACAACTTCTCTAACCAAATTAGAAACCCCGTCTCTACACTTTTTCCTAAGAACCTTATTCCATATGGAATCAATGAGACAACCCCCTTTTATTAAAATGGTTTTTAATGTTTTTTATTAAACTTTTTATTAAAATGGTTTTCCACAATCTCATCGCGAGTGACTTTATTCGTATGTATACAAGCATGGTCAAAAGTCGTAAATTTGAATTCTGTTTCTTTTGTTTTTGAAAACATCAGGGCTTGACTGGCAAAAATTGAAAGATTATGATATTCCGAACATGGTTTATAGTAAATTTGGCCTATTTTCCTGTTCATCTGAAAAATAATCATATATTCGTATTTAGTGTTGAATTTTATAACAAACTAGCCCAACCAGTTTCAGCTGACATGCGTCATTGCTGTAAAATTAAAATTAAAGCGAAGCAAAATAATGCAAAACGTCTGCCAAGTGGGTGTGGCACATAGCTTCCTCGTATCCATAACCCGATTATATAGATGATCCGATGCATAGTAGTTAATGTCAAAACACCAATCTCTAAGTACCTTTCACTACCCTCATAGGGGACCATCTACACGCTAATCTGGACAATCCTAAAAAATTTCATCTAATTCGGATGAAAAATTAAGTGAGTAGATGTATGTGATTGGATCAAAAAAATACTTAGCCACAGCTGGGTTTCGAACCCGCGACCTTAGAAGCTCAGATCAAGACTTCAATCTCTGAGCTACCGAAGACTTGCAATGGGGAATTTGCCTCACATTTTTTTATTTTTTTTTTCGAATGAGGGTTTATTTTTATGGAATAAAACCATAGTGAGCTGCTCGAAAACGCATCCAAAAAATTTAGAGAATTTAAGGAAGATGGAAATTTTAAATGTGGTGGCAATGTGTAAGAGGCAGCCATGTTTGAAACGTGACGGATATTCTACCAATCTGACTTCAAAGGAGGTTCTGTGGCGCTTACCACAGAAGCGGCACATACACGAACTTTTACGTTCCGAGTAGTGCGCACAAGAGTGCGCCACGATCTGGCAGGAAGAACCCTGACACAAAATTGACCAAAAGAAACAGTATTACTCACTTTTTTACAATACGAATCTATCTACTAGTTTATCAAGCATTATTATTCTTCATCTTCTCTTATTTAGTTTCAAGATTTGAATCACATTATTCGAGTAGCCATTTCACTGGATCGTTCTGCGTGGCGTGCTAGAACTCTGTCTGTTGTCATTGCTTTCGCGTCGTTTTTTTTCTTTTTTTTTTTCGTATGACGTCAACAATACTCCTCGATTTTCGCGGTGTTTTGTAACAGAGGTTCACTTGTTTAGTCATTTTCTCCTACGGTAATTTTTTTCCGTTGGTTATTCCTAGTGTTAAACGTTATTCTAGGGCCCTATAGTAGGATTTGCCTTGAAATTCCAGAATCTAAAATTGAGGCAAATTCCCCATTAATGGGATTTGAGATTCTCACAGGAGACCATCCCTCTATGAATGAATCCCTCTATGAAAAACAATTCTCTGTGATTTTCATAGGGGATCATCTAAATACTAATCTGTAACATCCCTGAAAATTTCATTGAAATCGGATTGAAAATGTGGAAGTTATGGCCGTTACAAGGAATTCACGTTTACGCATGCGCAGTCGCTTCTATCAGTCCGGGGACGATGATTTTCATAGGGGACCGTCTACACAATCCCTGAAAATTTCATAGAAATTGGACAATAACTTCGTATAGTTATGCGCGTTACAAGGAATTCATGACAGACAGACAGACAGACACACAGACACGGAACCAAAATTGTTCAGAAAGGCCTAAAACGCAAAACGCGAGTGGAAATTTTGATTTTGGAGAACTTTTTTTTTCGTCCTTGAAAAGTGAAAACAAAGCTTCCGCTACCTAGCAGACTCGGAAGCAAAACTCTGGATCAAAGGAATTTAAAAGCCAACTTAAAGATGGTCTTTATTAAATGATCATTAGTAAATTTCACCGATTCAGTCCCCTCAAAAACCACTGGATTTTGCAGAATTCAGCTAGTGCCCGCGGTTACTTCCTCCCCGTGGACCTGTGATTGATGAGGCTGAGAGGAGATGATGAAAAGAGGAGAGTTGGAGAAGGGGGCTATCCAGAGCCAGCTAATCTCTCTTGATGGTAATGCGGTGATGAATGGTAAAGAAGTCTGATGGGTCTGGAGTGGAGAGACGGCGAAGGGGGGTCCAATTCAGATCCTCAGCACTCCCCTCCCCTATCAAGACACGAGACACATGCTCCATCTGTGTTTAAATTAGCCAAGAGAAAATGTATGGTTTGAGAGCGCATCGTCGAGTGCAGACGAACGCAGATGTTCGTTTCATCGAGTGAAGAAGACGACCAATATCCCGGATGTTGACAAGCTAAACATGGTCCGTAATTAATCCTGGTCAAAATGGGGCAACTCAAAACTGGATATAAAAGAATCACAAATAAATCAGTTCATACACCTCAAACCCTGGAGTATGTGGGGAGTTTGCAGTACTACACTGCTGCAAAAAATCAAAATAACACCTTAGATATTGTTTAGTAATCCATGCATTCCAGGGGACGTCCCATTGAATAAGGAGTAAACAGTCCAATTTCTACCAGTATAAGCGACTAAACATAAATGATTAGTAACCTTTCTATTATTCTACCAAAATTGTTCTACTCAGTGCAATTTAATTAATATGCAAGGAACCGTAAATTGGTAGGATTATGTACTGGAAAGTATGTGTATTTTGAAAACTGGAACCGTCGAAGGATAGACAACTCTACAAGTATATTCGACCTCCCCCCTTCTTGCCTATCCACCAAAAAATGTCTTACGCTACGGGAAAGCCGAATTTGATATATCAGAAGACTGGTTACTGCCAGTCACTTCTAAGGGGTGAAAAAAGGGATTGAAATGTTCAAAACGCCTTAGCGAGGAAAGCTTTCGATATTAAGGTATTGTTTTTCCATTAATTTAAAATAGTGACGATTTTTAAGAATTGGATGAGACCAACCAGAGCTCAATAGGACCTACCGTTCGCTTTCTACGAGGCTGATTAATACCAGCTAATTAAATTAGTTTATGAACGTTCACTGATAAATTGTGTTTGAGACAAAAGACGGTCTCTTATCAATTTCATTATCATCATTATTTCATTATGAGTGTTTCTGGACCCCCACTCCACCACCACCCCGTTTGCGTTCCCTTTCTCATCACTGCCATAAATATGAGTTTATATAACTGGCTACACCTACATAACCTGTATACCTCACAGGTTCGATGGAGTCTTTACTGTTTAAATACTATATTTTCACCAAATTCTAATTCATCTTCTCAAAAATATTATTTTACTGGAGATCTGAATCTGAAAAGTGTTCTGAAAAAAGTTCTTCTATATTGAACAATCGAAAAACCGTTTTCTTTGCAGGCGGGTATTTAAAAAGAAAAAACGTCTGCCAACTCGCATAATTCAGATGGGAAATGAAGAAGTTATGGCTGTAACAAGGAAATAAACGTTTGCGCAAGCTCTACGTCTATTATCAGTCCGGGGGCAATGATTTTCATAGGGGACCATCTACACGCCAACCATCATAATCCCCAAAAATGTCATCGAAATCGGGTGAGAAATGTAGAAGTTATGGCTGTGGCAAGGATTTCACGTTTGCGCAAGCTCTACGTCCATTATCAGTCCGGGGGCAATGATTTTCATAGGGGACCATCTACACGCCAACCCGCATAATCGCTGAATATATCATCGAAATAGAATGAGAAAAATTTTCGTTATGGCAGTGGCAAGGATTTCATGACAGACACGCAGACAGACAGACCAAAATTGTTCAGAAAGGTCTGAAACGTAAAACGGGAGTCGAAATTTTGATTTTGGAGAACATTTTTTTTCAACCTTGAAAAGTGAAAAACTTTTACTACCTTGGTAGACTCGGCAGCAATAATGAACCGCTGTGTAATAATTTGCAGCGTTTTGGATTCTACGAACCTTGAAACTTAAACCATCAAATGTTGAGGGTGGAAGGTAAACTTGCTCGATTCATAAGATTAGTTATTCAAATGATTAACGATTTTGTCACTAACCTAGACAAACATCTAGGTTTTTTGCGGATTGTTTGCTCCGTTGAGAGTTGTCCCACTACTCATGAGTAGCCCAAGTTTAACTGTGGGACGTCCTAAAAAACGGCCACATCATTGTCAACACCATTATCTGACATTCTTCGCGATATTCTGAAGGAGTTTGAAGGTAAATCCTACAAATTAATTGTTAGTCTGTTAATGCGGTACAGTTAGTACCACATTATAAATTGTAAATATTATAATAAACAATTGTATATTTATACAAGTATAATATTCCTTTACTAATGTTTACCAGGCCTTAACTTCGTACCATAGACAATTTTTATCTTGAGGATTTCATTTTACTATGTTTCCTTTGTTACAGGTGCATACGCCTGTTATGTAAGGATAATAAGGTATACCGGTGACCTGGTTTATGTATTTGAAACGACAAACACTGTCTTTAAATGTTTCAACAAGACAGTCCCCGAAAACGAGCCATAAAGCTACGTCTATACCAAGCTGCGTACGCAGTGTCGCTTCCTCACATATCATTAACATAGTCCGGGCAACGAAGGGTTTGAGGTAGAAAAAAATAGAACCCAAACCAAAATTGGCACAGATGTAGGGAGGGGTATCCTTATTAACATACTAAAAGTCCTGGAGGGTGGGGCACGAGCTCGTGGGGTCCCTAAAGGTCCCATTTTGGGGTTTTTCGAGAATATCTCGAAAACGGTGCATTTCTCGATAAAACATGTCCCATAGTAAATTAAAGCTGATAAAATTCTCTACAACTTTGATTTCATACGTTTTATCAAAATTCCGACCCGTTACCGAGTTATATATAGACAAAAAGAAGGACGATTGAAGTTCTAGGGCACATTAAAAAAGGAATAGCAACATTTGAGTAAAAATGACAAAAATTGGACAATTATTAAATTGGCGTAATTTTTTATTGTTAAATAATAAATTGGCAATCAACCACATATTCTTCAAGGAAATTTAATGCTCTACAACTTTCTCTAAGAGACTTTTTTTCTCAGATCAACCGTTTGGACGAAATTCAACAAAGTTATCCAGAAAACGTGAGCTAAAAACCAAATTTTCAAAATTCCTCCATTTTTGGATGCATATAACTCGGTAACGGTTCGGAATTTTGATAAAACGTATGGAATCAAAGTTGTAGAGAATTTTATCAGCTTTAATTTACTATGGGACATGTTTTATCGAGAAATGCACCGTTTTCGAGATATTCACGAAAAATCCCAAAATGGGACCTTTAGGGACCCCCCTCCCCTCGAGCTTGAGCCCCACCCTTCAGGACTTTTAGTATGTTAATAAGGATACCCCTCCCTACATCTGTGCCAATTTTGGTTTGGGTTCTATTTTTTTCTACCTCAGGCCCTTTTTTAGTCTTCGTTGCCCGGACTGATAGAATTAGTTGGATCATTATTGACAGTACCAACCATTTTCAAGACCACGTTGCTAGTTCCCATTTACAACAAAAACAGCACGGTTGAGAAGTCGTTCGCGATCATGTTGACTTTTTTTCACTGCAAAATAGGTCCACGATTTCGCGTCGTTATGCTCAGGTCAAGAATTGACAAACAAACACTAAACCAAAGTTTTTCAAATCTCTGAAATGCAAAATGCGAGTGGAAATTTTGATATTGGATGACCCAATAGCTGATAGTGACGAAGCAAAACATATTAAGCTTTATCATTATCAAAAGAGGTTTTTTTAATTAATGAAAGGCCTGAAATTCCACTTGATAAAAGAGGTAGGATCGAGCAGCTAACGATGAAAATGAGTCACTATCAACCTCAGTTTGAAGGATGTACTATGATAAGGAATTTGTCTTCAGAACTGGGATGAACGTATCAGAGCTAGCACGCATTGATTTGCTCACCTCAATCTCAAGATGGTATAAATTATTCAAAGCACCCATCACCTTCAACTTGGTAATCGAATCACGCCGAATATACGGAGCTCAGAACATAGCTCGAGACATTCTAGCTATTCAACAAGAGGAAAAAGTCTGTCAAGTGGATGTACTAAAAAGAATTCTAGCATTCTTAACAAGGTCGTATTGATGGTCCGATCGTAGAACATGGAATCATCAAAACATCAGTTATGAAGTACCTTTCTTTCAAGTTTGAGCGAAAACTACTGAGGATAGGAAGAAAATACTTAAATAAAATGAAATTAAGAAGGGCACTCCAAAATCAAATGGCAATTCCCATACCATATTTTGAGAAAATCAAAGGGTCAAAACGTTGATCTCCAACCACACTCGAAGTTTGAGAAAAATCGGGCAGTCAGCAAAACGAATGAAAGATTAGCACGCGCAGAGGCTACCATCTATCTAGGAGCAATGGAACCCATCGATTCGAGAAACTAACCAGAGCCCAGCCTATACAGATGCCATCATGTTCTGACGGTACGGTAGGATGGGTTCGCCCGTTTACAAGGACGAGCGGATTGACTGACAAAGAGGAAACCAAATTTCGTAATCTCTCAGACTAGAAAATTACCGCAGAATGCAAATTTCGGACCAAAATATGGAGGAAAATTTTAATTTTGGTTAACCAAATTTGTTTGACCTACAGCACAAATGCCAATACAAATTTAGAAACAGCAAAAATAAAAATATTGCAACGGTCTCAGAATTTTAAACGATTCCAAGATCTGAACACATTTTTAAATGGATACACTTATACCATGTGAAGTGTGGTGTGTCACTCCAGACGATAACCTGTGACAAACCCCAAGTTAGTGCCAAAATATTCATAACAAGAGAAAATACGAGTTCGTCAGCAAAGAGTTTAATAACTCTGGGGTTAAAATTTCAAAAAATAGGGTAATCAAAACACGTTTATCAGGGAAGTTTAAGGTGCTTCAAAGAAATAGCCGTCTTATTCATACTTACCATATTTATTATGATATATTTTACTTGAGCGCATAATTTGTAATGGGGTTTATCAACGCATTGTTTCTGATATTTTCTCCAGATATTCAAAAATGTCGGAAAATTGGTACTATTTTTGGGAACACCGACGCGCATACTTGTCGTTCCTCAAACCGTAAAAAACGTCTGCCAAGTGGGTGTGGCACATAGCTTCCTCGTATCCATAACCCGATTGTATAGATGATCCGATGCATAGTAGTTAATCTCAAAACACCAATCTCTAAGTACCTTTCACTAACCTCATAGGGAACGATCTACACGCTAATCTGAACAATCCTAGAAAATTTCATCAAATTCGGATGAAAACGCTGCAAATTATTACACAATGGTTTATTATTTTTCTATATAATCGTCTATAAAGCCACCAACCATCCACCATGAAGAAAAACATCGATGGCATTTCGGTCAGCTTTAATTTGAACGGAGATTAGGCCTCTTTTGCGATTCACACTCGTGTTTCTGATTTGTCGTACGTTTATTATTTTAATGGTTTATTATTTTTCTACATAATCGTCTATAAAGCCACCAACCATCCAACATGAAGAAAAATACTTTGAAAATGTCACCCCACGCATATTTAAGCAAAAACCTCTTTTTTGGCTGGTTATTTGCCCATAACTTCTATACGAATTGAGCGATCGGAATAGGTAGTTCGACGTTAGGACCAACTAGACCCCAAATGGAGTCTATGTGCGAAAGAACGGGTTTTTAGACCGATTCTAAGGCCTTTTATGGCCCGGACGGCGAACGGCGGACGGACATTGCAAATTTGGATTCTACGCACCTTGAAACGTAAAGTGACAAAGTTTGAGGGGGGGTTATAAAATTTTTTTGCGATACGATCACATAGGCTTATTATTGGAAATAATAAACCAATATTGGAAATAATAAACCAAAATGTAAGTGAGTAGATGTATGTGATTGGATCAAAAAAATGCTTAGCCTTGGCTGGGATTCGAACCCGGGACTCCTGGGGGATTATTCCATACGCTACCAACTGAGCTATTGAGGCCAAATGATGCAATGAATAGGATTTGAGATTCTCACAGGGGACCATCCCTCTATGAATGAATCGCTCTATGATAAACCATTCTCAATGATTTTCATAGGGGACCATCTAAACACTACTCAGTAACATCCCTGAAAATTTCATCAAAATCGGGTAGAAAATGTGGAAGTTATGGCCGTTACAAGGAATTCAAGTTTGCGCATGCGCAGTCGCTTCTATCAGTCCGGGGATGATGATTTTCATAGGGGACCGTCTACACACCAACCCGCACAATCCTGAAAATTTCATAGAAATCGGACAATAACTTCGTATAGTTATGCGCGTTACAAGGAATTCATGACAGACACACAGACAGACAGACAAGGAACCAAAATTGTTCAGAAAGTTCTAAAACGCAAAACGCCAATGAAAATTTTGATTTTGGAGAACTTTTTTTTTCGTCCTTGAAAAGTGAAAAGAAAGCTTCCACTACCTTGGTAGACTCGGAAGCAAAATCAACAATAGGGGGACAACCAACACCACAACCCGCGAAATAGAGAAAGAAAAATGTAGAAGTTATGGCGTCACAAGCATTCTACGTTTGCGCATGCGCAGAGACTACTAACAATTTGAATTTCATGAGGGACCATCTACACGCCAATACGTTTTGCCCGCTATAAGGATTTCATGACAGACACACAGACAGACAGACACGGAACCAAAATTGTTCAAGATGGTCTCAAAAGTAAAACGCGAGTGGAAATATTGATTTTGGAGAACTTTTATTTCAACCTTGAAAAGTGATTACAATGCTTTCGCTATCTTGGTAGACTCGAAGCAAAATGACTCAAAATCAGTAAAAACATTTCCTAGAAAATTAGCTCATTCACTCATGCTGCTCAAATTGAACTTCTTTGCAACGTTTTCTTCAGTGTACATAATATTTGAATATAGTGAAGGGTGTGCGGTCCTATTGAGTGTAGATTGAGCCTCATTCCAGGGTCGAACGCAAAGTTGGATAATCTCTATATCTCGCCTCCAGACCAGCCGGCGCTCCATTCCCCACCGCGTACTTATTAATTTTCATGGTCCCCATTCAAGTTTAACTTCACTTTTCCAACTTTTAACTGGATTAAGTCGAAAGCAACCCGACAATCAAACGGCGAGAAGCCTTTTGAACGAGTTACAAAATTCTAACTTCATTCAAATTTTGTCACTTTTGCTTCCGAGTGTAACAAGGTAGCGGAAGCTTTATTTTCACTTTTCAATGCTGAAAAAAAATGTTCTCCAAAATCAAAATTTCCACTCGCGTTTTACGTTTCAGACCTTCCTGAACAATTTCGGTTCCGTGACCTTCCATTTTCCATCTGATTTCGATGAAATTTTCAGGGATTGAGCGGGTTAGCATGTAGATGGTCCCCTATGAAAATCATCACCCCTGGACTGATAGTAGCCGCTGCGTATGCGCAAACGTGAAATCCTCGTAACAACCATTACTTCCACATTTTCCATCCGATTTCGATGAGATTTTCGGGGATTATGCGGGTTGGCGTGCAGATGGTCCCCTATGAAAATCATTGCTTCCAGATTGATAGTAGCCGTTGCGCATGCGCTAACGTGTATTTCCTTGTTACAGTCATAACTTCTACATTTCCTCTCTGGTTTCGATGACATTTTCAGGAATTATGCGAGTTGGGGTGGAGATGGTTCCCTATGAAAATCATGGCCCCCAAATTGAAAGTACAGGGTGAGCCAAAACAGATGGTGCAGTTTCAAAGAGCGATTAAAAATAAACGACGCCACTTAGAAGAATGCGGTTTATTTTATTTGACTCCACACCACACCCCATTTTGATAACTTAGATCCTAAAAATTACGTCAGAAAGGTGGGCGCCCTCAGCAGCAATACATTAATGAACGGCACTTGGCGAAATTTTTTCAGTTCGGATGAAGCCCACTTCCATCTCTATGGAACGGTTAACAAACAAAATGTCCGCTATTGATGTAGCCACAACCCAAGAGAAATTCTCGAGAGACCTCTCCACTCCCCAAAAGTCACAGTCTGGTGTGCCGTTTCCAAATTTGGTGTGATTGGATCTTATTTTTTTGAGGAGGGCGGAAGAACTATTATTGTCAAGTCTCAGCGTTACCTTTCCATGCTGGAAACATATTTTGAACCCGAATTGGACCAAATGTCTGAAGAAGAGGATATGGGGGACATCTACTTTCAACAAGATGGGCTACAGCCCACACAGCACAAATCTCGATGGTGAAACTGCAGCAGATGTTCCCTGGTTGCCTTGTCTCTCTCAGGGATAATGTCGGGTGACCGGTGAAATCACCAAATTCAAGTGTGTGCGGTGTTTTCCTATGGGGCTACTTGAAATAAAAGGTGTTCAAACATCGGCCTCACACTCTGCGAGACCTCAAGACACGAATGAGGAAAGAAATTGCAGCGATTCCCATCGAAATGTGCCTGAGAGCAATTGAAAATTTCAAAAATCGCCTTCATCAATGTATCGCTGCTGAGGGCGCTTACCTTTCTGACGTAATTTTTAGGACCTAAGTTATCAAAATGGGGTGAGGTGTGGAGTCAAATAAAATAAACCGCATTCTTCTAAGTGGTATCGTTTGTTTTTAATCGTCCTTTGAAACTGAACCATCTGTTTTGGCTCACCCTGTATTTTGTGCGCAAGCGCAAACGTGAAATCCTCATCCATTACTTCCACATTTTCCATCTGATTTCGATGAAATTTCCAGGGATTGAGCGGGTTGGCGTGTAGATGGTCCCCTATGAAAATCATCAGTGCAAGAGAGAGTGCACTTAGAGATGGATGTTTTGGGATAAACTCCTATGCATCGGATAATCTAACAATCGGGTTATGGATGCGAGGAAGCTATGTGCCACACCCACCTGGCAAACTGTTTTTGTTTGAGGAGCACGAACGCCTCCCAGTATCACCAGTCACCCTGCATGGCAGATTAAATGGCCTTAAATGGGGTATTTCAGTCAATTTTTTTTTTTTTTTTTTTTTCAAAAGAGTATGGCTCAGGAATAACGGTAATCGGGTCTGTTCGTCGAGAAAATGTTTTTAAAAAATCAGAGAAGCTAAGGAGGTAAAGTTGAAGATTTGAATGGTGTGACGTAGCTAGCCAACTGTCTTTGAAAAAAGTATCCATGCAGAGAAACCCTTGGGGGACCTCTTGGATACTACAAAATTCTACTCACACACGCGCGCGGCGTAGTCCTCGCCTAGTGTGTGTGCATTTATAGCGGCCCGCCTTTTTCAAACGTGTGATCTCTTTAATTAATTTTTCTACCACATGTTATAGTATCATTGGGCTTAAAGTTGTAGTATATAGGTTTTCAAGGGTGCTGAATCCAAATTTGAGGTCAAAAACCTGAATTTCCGACCCACCGAAATACCCCATTATGATGCTTCTTTTCCCGTGAACGAAAATGAAGTTACAAAAGTAATAAGAAATGCCGCCTTATTAGACATTTTGAAGCTACAAGGAATTTCGGACTGGAAATTGGCAGTCGTGGGCTTTTTACGGCTTAAATTCGAATTTGAAGTGAAGAAGCTAACACCGACCCACGGTATATTACAATAACAAGTGTGGTCTGTGCACACAATACACAATATTTAGGAACCACCTTCAATACCCAGGGGCACCTTCTCTTATTTGACAGCAAGTGTTCTCTTGCTCTATTTTTGATGGGAATATGTTACTTATTTTCAAAAAGAAATATTTTGAATCGAACAAGGAAAAAATTAACCCTCAAATTTGATGTTGAATGAACCAAAATTAATGAAATTCGGTTTTCGGGCTCCAATTGGGGGTTAGTTGTTTCCTAAAGCTTACGTTTACCGTGAGTCACTTTAAGAAAAAAATCAATTCTATTGGCATCGGTATTACTACACAGCCGTGACATTCCTACAAATCATGAAACATCATAATACCCGAATATTAAAATATAATATATGAATATCAAAATATACTCCTGCTCAAAATTAGAGCACCACCATCGATTTCCTCATTTATCCCCATCTTCTTTCCCTTGCCAAGTTTTTATCCATTTGCACACATTGTTAGCAAACACAGAAGGAATAAGGTAACCAAAAAAGGCACAAATTCGAGAAAAAAAGATGTTTTTAATAAATTAAAGAAAACATTTACTTCTTGTGGTAAAACGATAAAAATTGAAAATGTGAAAAAAGGTTGGAATTATGCCAGTTTAACTTTTCAATACTTGGTATTACCTCCTCTAGCTCGGATGAGGGCTTGAAGCTTTCGACCCATACCTTTAATCAAGTTTTGGGTATCCTCCTGGGGGATATTGTCCCACTCCTCTTTCGCTGCTGTTTCAGCTGCTGGAGATTGTCTAATGGTGGATCTCTGGCTCGAATTCTTCTTTTCAGCACGTCCCAAACATGCTCTATCGGATTCATGTCTGGGCTCCTTGGTGGATAGTCCAAGATACACAATTTATTAGGGAATAAGGAAAGAGACAAACGAAAAAATGGATGGTGGTGCTCTAATTTTGAGCAGGAGTGTAATATTGGATCTACTCAACATCGCAATATTGTTAATTTTGCATATCTATGCTGCATGGACATTTTCAAGTCAGTTCTTACATGCATTTTCGTTGTTTGATTGAAATACGGTTTGGAGGTTGAACGGTCGAGAGATGACGTGTAGAAGAGAATTCATCATGGTGTCTCTTGCTGTGGTGAATTTGTTGCAGTCAAGGGACACGTGGGACAATTTTTCTGGTACTTGGCAGGCAGTTCTGTACAAATACGTTCTCGTGACGCAGTGCCGGGTTCGCATTCTGCTGACTGTCTTTTGGAAAGCTTTGTTTTTCTCCAAACCACAGAGTCAACGAGACTTGAGCAAGGAAGTTGGTCAAAACTTTTCTACCATTCAAGCTTCATACAATTCTTGGTTGGAGTCATTTGGCTTCATCACGTAAGGTAGAAACGCTCTAACTTGAAAACGTTTGATGACCTCTACAGACCGAGCGTTCATTTAATTGGACACAAGTTTGAAGTTCCCCCCTAAACAGTGTATCGAAGCTATCCCAAACTTTTTTTTTCCTTGGTGTTATCTTTGATTTACCTTCGAAATTGGCGGAGAAATGGACCCGAAAACGAAGCACTCGTTTCATGGTAAGTTTTAGTTATTTAATCCTTAATTTCCGAAAAATTTCTAATTAAATCTTGTTCCCAGGAATCTAATGGTGATTTTTCACTGATAGTTTGAAAGATTCGGATTGTGCTAACGTCATAGCAATGCAACTTGTGACGCCCATTTAATTGGACGCCCGGTCTATCTCCTAATCAGAGGGACGTCCAAAATATTGGACAAGTCAGGACTCAATCACAAACGTTTTTCAAAACACTTATTGACACCAGCGAGATTTGGTTTTATTTCATTCTTCTAATTTAAATATCATGATTCTTCACCCAAATTAATGTTGGAGTTAACTTATATTCATCAAGCGTCATTGCTGAAAAGTTTTTATTGGAAAAATAGCTGAGTACTTAGACTCTAAAAGACTACCTAGTTTTAAAGTTGGTGAAGATGAATGTGATGATGTTCTTGCATTATCCACAATTTGAATTCTTATTAGGTGGTTATTTCTTATTTATGGTATTTCTTTGAACGTATTCTAAAATTTGAGTCTAGTTGCCCTCCCTTTCTTCCAGAAATTGTCAAAATTGTCAAAAGGATCACAACTGTGGAGGTCATCGCTGATGCTTTGCTGGCGGATAAAGTTTCAGAATACAGCTTTGGAGGGGGAGATATTGATGAAGACCTCAATTTGGACGATCTGGAGGTTGTGGACGTGGATCCACGAGGTAGCCTGTTGGAAAGGCCGGTCTAGACCATTCATCGTTTCGTAGACTTGGCTTTGGCTAACGCCTGGATCCTGTACAGGCAAGACCAAATCGCCCTCAAAAATAAAAGGAGCGACATCCTCAGCTACTTAGATTTCAAAATGTTGGTGGCAGACCATTTCCTATCCATTTGCAACGAAAAGGGGATTGCCGACGATGTGAGACCATCAACTCTTCGTTCTGGAACTCCAAGAAGTAGGGGGGAAGCAAGGCCTCGTACCTCATTGAAACTCGAGGCTATGCATCTTACAGCCTTTGATGAAATGAAGAATGCAGCACAATCCAAGTTACCAGATTGTAAGAAAAATATCAAATTTGTTTGTAAAAAATGTTTGAAGTAACTCTGGGTGACGAAAGTGAGTTACCATGAAAGGCTGTGACTTCAGCTTTTTCTGATCTGAATTAGTCGAAAATTGGGTTGTTAATGTTTAAAATTAATTTGAGCGTTCATTCTATGTAAGAGATAAGATTGTCATTTCATGTTTTATCGAGATTTTATTTTAAAATTAGGGAAAAGTTTGTATTGTGATCATTTTTAGTTCATTTCCCGATTTTTTGGTATTTTTCACTTTCAAGAAACTGAAATTGACTGGCCAAACTAAACTAAAAGCCGAGCCAAGTCGAGATAATATTTATTTTAAGTTGTTTAATCCTTTAATCAATCAAAATATGCAATTTTCTGATTAATAACGACGAAATACATTTACTAAACTGTGATTTTTTTCTTAAAATGGGGGGGTCGTTAGAGTCCTGGTGTCCATTCAAATGGACATTTTGCAATTCCTATGCAAAATAAGTTTTTTCCGAACTTTGATATTTTTTGAGTTATTTGAGCCCCAAAAAGCCAGAAAAACGCAAAAAATTTGAAAAAATATTATTACTGCAAGCTCGGGACTGTAGAGGATAAGGGTATGGTATTTGGCTTATTATTTTCAATAATGAACCTTCGGAATCGAGCAAGAAAAAATCAAATTTAGAAACTAGTTTGCAAACGAAGGCAAGAAAAGTACTTTGATTTCATCACGAACCAATCAGTAGGAGCCTCAGTACACGCGGAAAAGCTGAAAATGAACAACACAATCGCCAATGACTTCATAATCGTGTTGTTGCGACTCGGAAAACCAACAACATAATCGTGAAACTCATGTTTCATTCAATATTTCAATATTATTTTGTAAGTTATTCTCTGAGAGGAAGCTGTACTCCCACATAGCTTGACAATAGTTTGTCTTTATTCACCGTTTATTCTAACAGAGATATCGAATACAGAAACTGACAGAAACTTTCCCGTAACTCAGATTTTGGTGATGGATAGCGGTAAGAAACGAGCATGGGAGCGAGAGGTCGTTGAAGCAAACACCGCCATCCTGTTATTAACAACAGTAGGCATTCCAGCACGAGCTTCCCCTAACCCCCGTCCAACCAAAGTAAAAATAACTCCCAACGTTCATCTGGAGTACGGAAATTAGATTTTCAATTTGGACAAGAGATCATAACGGAGATTCAGGAGCAAACTAAGTCGGAGCAGAAAAACTGGGATTTGTCGCTCAAAATTTTGGATACCCAGTGAATTTGCATGGGTCCAAAGAGAGATTTACGAAACAGGGCACCAAGGGGGTCTTCGATCGAGAAATGGGAACGAAAAATGTCAGCAATGTTAGTTCAGGTGTTTTGTCTTGTAAACAATTTTCAAAGCAACAAAAAACAACTGTTCGTGGGTGTGATGTAGGAAATTAAAAAATTGATTGGTTTGATTACTCGGACAGTTCAGAGAGTTCCATTTTCGCCTCCTAGTTTTCGAATGTTCTAGTTTATCCATACTGATAAAAATAAATATAAATAAAAACAAGTAATTGCGGAATAACCACGCTATGATCACTTTGGACCTTTTCTCTTTCAATAAATTTGAAAACGGAAAAGGTACTTAAGAAAAAGGAATAATAATATTTTTGACCAATTACATTGATTGCATTTTATGTAGTTTTGAATCAGAAAAACCAAACTTACATTCAAGTATAGTACAACAGGATCACTCAACAAGTAACGTCTCCAATGGGGAATTTACCTAACGGTTTTTCATTGTTTTTTTTTAATAAGAAGGTTCATTGATATGGAAGAAAACCATAGTGTGCTGCTCGATAACGCATCCACAAAATTTAGAGAATTTAAGGAGATGGACATTTTAAATGCACCAGGAGTCTGTGACGTGTCAAGTTTCCCCTTACGACAGCAGCGCTACCTCTGATAGCGCACTTGAAACAACTAGCTTACATGATCGAACACACGAGTGTGCTGTGAACTGGCAGAAAGAACCCACACACTGAAGTGACAAAAAGAAGCAATTTTACTCACCCTTTTTTTACCATACTATCCTACCTATTGGTGAACTCGAATTCCCAAGTTGGGTATCGTAGATCATGGATTTTAAAATGCTCTTCAGATTCGAGGCTCCCACGCCGCTAGAAATGATATGGTGGATAAGGGTGAGGGGGGGGTCACTATTTCTTGCCTGAAGTAATAAATAAATTTTATCGAGTGAAACAGTTTTATCGCTCACCAACTGGTTAAACTGATCTAATGCTTATCCAATGAGACGTCCCCTGGAATGCATGCATTACTAAACAATATGTCAAACCCATTTTTAGGACGTCCCACAGTAAGACTTGGGCGTCCTTATGCGATCGATCTGGGGTGAAGGAGGACAACACTCAACAGAAAAAAAAAAATAACCACACAGTAATCCGTTTTAGACCATTCTGAATCCAAATCCGCGAAAAAAACCATAGGTGTATGTCTGTGTGTGTGTGTGAGACAAAATCTTGTGTCGTCTGCACAGCCCTTAGTTCTCAACCGATTTTCCTGGTTCTTTTTTTGTTCGACGCGGAAAACTATCTAGTTGTGCACTACGTCGCCGGAATTTCGAATTTTGCCTTTTAAGGGGGGGAAAGGGGGGGTTAATGCTCAAAAAACGTGGGTTTTTGGGCATAATCTTGTGTCGTCTGCCCAGGCCTTAGTTCTCAACCGATTTTTCGTGGTTCTTTTCTTCTTCGACGCGAAAAACTATCTAGTTGTGCACTACGGCGTTGAATTTTGCTTTTTAAGGGGGGGAAAGGGGGGGTTAATGCTCAAAAAACGTGCGTTTGCGGGGGTAATCTTGTAAAATCTGCCCAGGCCTCAATTTCCAACCGATTTGCGTGTTTCTTCTTTTGTTTGACTCAAATAACTTCCGAGTAGTACATGATTTTACCAGAGTACCAAAATTTGCAAGGGGAGGGGATGGGTGGGGGTATAATATTCACAAAATATCCGATTTTTCAATATTTCGGTTCCTTTACTGCTTACTAATTGTACCCAACCTTTGAAATTGAGGAAAAATTCTCATTATACCTCTGGATTTTCATGAATTAATCTCTGTGCCACCATGGAACTAATAGTGGTGCCACCATGGTGCCAGGACACCATAAACCGCATATTTCGAGGGTTTTTTTGTGTTTCACCTTGAATACGGACGTTAACCTCGACGGAGTGCCTATTAAAACTAATAGATGAAACTTCAATGTTAAGACGTATTTCCGCTTTGGTGCCAGACTGGCACCATTGGTGAGTGGAAGGGGGGGGAGGTGAACTCGAATTCCCAAGTTGGGTATCGTAGATCATGGATTTCAAAATGCTCTTCAGATTCGAGGCTCCCATGCCGCTAGAAATGTTTTAGTGGATAAGGGTGTGGTGGTGGGGGGGGGGGTCACTATTTCTTATCTAAAATAATAAATAAATTACATTGAGTGAAACAGTTTTATCGCTTACCAACTGGTTAAACTGATCTAATGCTTATCCAATGGGACGTCCCCTGGAATGCATGCTTTACTAAACAATATGTTTTCTGGCTATTATTGTTCGATTTTGATGATTCCAGCGCCAATACCTATTTCAGTTTTTCAATTCCCTAGGGCCGTGCACTAGTGAATTTCTAAAATCCTTTAAAATTTCAAATTTAGGTACATTTTTTCAAGTTTTTGTGTCTTCGATTTCTTGAAATACTAACCCGGAACGAGGAACGAACTGCAACCGAATGAGACCCTTAAGCCTAGTGAACAACTTGAAGGCCGAAACAAACCTCAATTTACCTTGATATAGGAATAGCTAGTAGGTACGCAAAAACAGTGCAAAAATTGCATGAATGAGGAATTTCACCGATTTCTGTTTGCATTTTTCCTGAATAGTTAATGGTGAGGGATAGATGAAAATCGGGCTGATTTCGGAAAATGAGTCTCCTGTTATTTTAGGGAGACAATCAAAATTTTTAATTTCAAAACTAACCAGGAAAACAGACGTGCAGTGGGAACGCTCGCTGATTGGGCTGTTCGGATCGCTGTCTCCTCCCAGTGTTGCCCATTGGGACGACGAAATCGTGTTTTCTAAGAGAAAAGTTATCAAACAAAAACAGAGGAAACCTAATTTTCCCCATCTCGCTTTTTCTATTTTTTTCTTCAGTTTTTCGATTTCGAACTTTACTGTTTCATGAAATTTTGCATCTGGGGACTATAGATTTCTCGATCTCAGCGCTTCAAGCGGCCATAAATGAACTATTCCAGCATGACGTCATTTTCCCGTTTTTTTTAAACATTCGCATTTTCTACATTGTTTTGTTTATTCGTAAATTGGGAAGTTCGGGCTGAAAGTTTGCCTTAGGAGGTTTTTCGAGGTGCTGAATCCGATTTTGGGGTCAAAATTAGGAAATTCCGACATGGTGAAATTCCTCATTGAAAGGACGGGGCTGTTCTAACTCCTAGCAAAACCTAGCATGAACCATGTATACAGTAAACATTCGAAGGATAACGTAACATTGAATCATGTAGTAGAATGAGGAATTTCACCATGTCGGAATTTCCTATTTTTGACCCCAAAATCGGATTCAGCACCCCGAAAACCCCCCTAAGGCAAACATTCAGCCAGAACTTCCTAATTTACAAATAAACAAAACAGCGTAAAAAATACGAATGTTTAAAAAAAACCGGGAAAATTACGTCATCTCAGAATAGTTCATTTATGGCCGCTTGAAGCGCTGAGATTGAGAAATCTATAGTCCCCAGATGCAAAATTTCACGAAAAAGTAAAGTTCGAAATCAAAAAACTGAAGAAAAAAAATATAAAAAGCAAGATGGGGAAAATTAGGTTTCCTCTGTATTTGTTTGATAACTTTTCTCTTAGAAAACACGATTTTGTCGTCCCAATGGGCAACACTGGGAGGAGACGGCGATCCGAACAGCCCAATCAGCGAGCGTTCCTGCTTCACGTCCGTTTTCCTGGTTAGTTTTGAAATCAAAAATTTTGATTGTCTCCCAAAAATAACAGGAGACTTATTTTCCGAAATCAGCCCGATTTTCATCTATCCCACACCATTAACTATTCAGGAAAAATGCAAACAGAATTCGGTGAAATTCCTCATTATATTACTCTTTTCTGCGACAGCTACGATTAAACCGTCAAACAGTAAATTTATGGAAGTAAACACAATTACTTCCATGATTACGAAGGAAGAATGAAATCTCGTTGCTTTGCCTTGTACCTCATTCATATCATTCGAACTTCGAATACATGGAAATTACCAACCTACCTTCCAACAACAATTTTATTTATTGTTTTAATTTCCACATGAACCTTACTGTAATCCCAAGATGATTCAACACTCTTGTTGAAATTCATAAATCATTAGAGAATCCACCAAAAGAGAAGTGATTCCAGGCCATAAATGGAATCAGGAAGATTCTAGTATAACTAAATCATCGTGTAATATCACAATGATTACTCTTTACAAAAAGGAAGAGAACAAACACCACGTATCCAACTTTTAGCAATCTTTCAGAGGGAAGAAATGTAGTCAGTAGGTAGTCTTTTTTGGTGTTGTTAGCATTAGTGTTAGTACATTAGATTTAATTTATATCAAGTACATAGAATAATATGCTAATGTTTTAATCTTATATCAAGAATAAAATTCCGAATTTTGAAGAGAAATTCGATTAAAATCCCGGTACTTATGCACGTTTCAAACAAGTTCATTTTTCCTCCTGAAAAGTTGCCAAAAGTTTGATAAGTGTGTTGCTTCTTATAGGGTAGGTGGGGGTAAAAACTACCACGGGGCAAAAGCTACCAGGGCGATTGTTTTGTTGGTAGCCATGCTGTCCCGGTCTCCTAGGTTGTAAGCTTCACACCTATTGTGACCAGTTTGTCAGTGATAACGCATGGAGTTGGGTGATTCACATGAAGAGAAATTGAGGTAAGTTTGTTTTTGGCAATTTGGATGTAATTTTTTCCTTCCAAAATGAAAGTTTTTTTTGGAAGCAATTTTATACATATTATGTACATCATCGAAAGTGCAATTATCAACACATAAGTTGAGCTGTTTTTTCTGCCACTGCCGTTCCCCTCAAAGATGCTCATGGACCAGTGAAACAGGTTGATGTGCCGGCCATCTTTTGGGGGATAAAACTACCACTAGTCATGGGGCAAAAACTTCCATCTCGTCAAGATGGGGGGGGGACTAGTTTTAAGACTGAGTTACCCTATTGCACTGGGCTGAAAGCTGAATGTGGGAGCCCGAGAAGCGTTCTGATTGGTGGAGCTCCAGGACGTAGTTATAGCGGAAAGAGGCAGATCGCGTTCACGACCGGTTCTCGATCGTTTGTTCCCAACCTCATCACAACAAGTCACCTTGTTTATCACATATTTTTCTCCTTGGTGCGTAACCGGCCGCATCCAAGTAATTAATTTGATAACATTTAGTTATATTCGCGATATGTACGAAAAAATCGAGCGATTTTCAATAATACACTGGGTTTCAAACGTTTCTATGGGTGGCAGTTGTCGATTCAACATTTGAACAACTCGCGATAGGGACAACAACAATTCTGAGGGCAGCTTGGGAAATATCCATCGCCTCGAATGGAATTTCCTAGTAATATTTGCAAATCTAAATGATGATGAAACGAAAAGTTATCAATTTCTGGTCATTGGAAAGGATTTAAAAAGAAGCGGTATGAAGAGTGTGCCCTATCCCCCCCGCGACTTCCGTAGTAGTTCCTCATTCCTAGCTGAAAGTAGATGGCGCAACTGAGGCAGCCTCAAAAATGCTTGCACACCATTTTAACGTTGGCTTTCTTCTCTGTTAACTTGTCTCCATTACTCTGTGCCCTATTGTAATGTTGAGGTTTAAGAGTTTATGAAGTTTATTTTATTTTATGTCTGACTTAAGCTTTTCTGTTTCACCCTTTAAACGCAATTTTTTCCTAATGTTTTTGTATGAAAAGAGGACAAAATAGTTTTGACTGAGCTACTTTACATAATATTGCAATGTTGAGGTTTAAGAGTTTATGGTGTTTATTTCATTGTATTTTAATCTAAGGAAATACACCAATATTTACCGCGATTTCGTGCTCAAAGTATTTATTTTTTTGGCTCTTTCAACATTTGGGCCAAAAACTACCACAGAAATTCATTGGTAGTTTTTTCCCCATGTCATGGGGCAAAAGCTACCATTTCCACTTTTTCGTAAAAATCTGACTGCTAATAGCACAGTCATCCGTTCGCGCCGAACCTTCCAGCACATGCATCTAGGATCCAGTAGCATCGGATCCTAGGTTTGCCAGATGAATAGCACTCATTCGGGACCCGTGATAGCTTTAAAACTCAAAACTGGTAGTTTTTACCCCCACCTACCCTATCACTCAAAGTTCATGTACCTATCTGTCGAAGTATTCTCTACATTTTAATTTTTCAAATTGAAATCCATTATGACCCCAAACAACAAAATTAGTAGGTAGGAGCACAAGGTTCTAAGACTTTCATATCAAAGAAGTAGGCAGGTATATCAAAACATAGTGAACCAGTGTTCACCTGCATCGCAGGTACTTTTGTTCGGAATGAAGTAGATAAGGTACTTCTGCAACACAAGTGTCATGTATGGTGTCACCCTACGTTCGCCTTATGTCAACTAATTTTGAGGGCAAGGACGATTTCAACAACACAACTTTTCCAGGAGGAAACTGCGAGTCACGTCCGGAGTTCATGGAGGTACCAAACGTGATTGAAGCCACATTGAAACTAACGTTATGATTATAAACTAAATTATATTTGATATTGTAAGAGGGTTCACCTTGTAAACATCGCCGTAAGTGCCACTTCCAATTCTCTGAATGAGTTCATATTCGTCCTGTGGGTTCCGACGGCTGATGTCCGACGACAGGGCGGTGGTGGATCCGTGAGCCATTTCCAGCTCACCCCGTTGAAAACGGGAAACAACTCGGTGAAAAACTTAACAAAATAAAACTGAAACGGATTTTATCTACCACCAAGAGGATTCGTCTTTGAGCGAAGTGATCGCCATAACAGACAAGGCTCCGCTAGTTCAGGAAAATCGGCCACTTCCGTTTGCACGAAAATCGCGGAAAACCATCTTTCTGTGGAAGCGAATCCCGGAAAATTGAGGCAGCAAAGGGTGACACGATGTCCGGGGCTCACATTATCGCGATGAAAACGCAGGAAAAACCTCTACAATCGCGAACTAGACACGACCTTTATTTACGTATCCGACATTCTACTTTTATCGATAATCCCCTAAGCCCCCCCCTCCACTTGACGAAGTATCGAGGCAACCAGCTGACAAGTAATCTACGCAATTTCGAAGAACGCCAAGTAGGTATAGCAAAATTCACGAACAAATAAAATACAATTTATCCTTGAAAATGCATAAATTGTAGAGATGAAAGTCAGAGACGACGGCGGACCAATAGAGTGGCGAAAAACTGAGGAAAAATGGCCGCTTATCAAGTTAACATTGATACGAACGAGTTTAGCGCTATCTGTGAAGGAGTTTTGTCAAAAACATTTATTTGAACTTCCCGCTGATTTTCAGATGTCTCCACCACCTTCTTACTAATGACCTAGTCCTTCTTATAGCATAGTCCGAGGTTCTAATCAAAGAATTCATGACCTATTATCAAAAACGCTTTATTAAAACTTTTTAAATACTATTGCTTCCGAGTCTACCAAGGTAGCGGAAGCTTTGTTTTCCCTTTTCAAGGACGAAAAAAAAAAGTTCTCCAAAATCAAAATTTGCACTCGCGTTTTGAGTTTTAGACCTTTCTGAACAATTTTGGTTCCGTGTCTGTCCGTTTGTCATCAATTCCTTGTAACGCGCATAACTATACGAAGTTATTATCCGATTTCGATGAAATTTTCAGGAATTGTGCGGGTCGGCGTGTAGATGGTCCCCTATGAAAATCACCCCCTTCGGATTGATAGTAGCGACTGCGCATGCGCAAACGTGAATTCCTTGTAAGCCATAACTTCTACATTTTCAATCCGATTTCAATGAAATTTTCAGGGATGTTACAGAGTAGTGTTTAGATGGTCCCCTATGAAAATCATAGAGAATTGTTTTTCATAGAGGGATGGTCCCCTGTGAGAATCTCAAATCTTATACATGACAAGGCTTCAATAGCTCAGAGGACAGAGTCTTGATTTGTGCTCCACGGATCGTGGATTCGAATCCCAGCCGAGGCTAAGAATTTTTTTGATCCAATCACATACATCTACTCACTTAATTTTTCATCCGAATTTGATGAAATTTTCTAGGATTGTCCAGATTAGCGTGTAGATGGTCCCCTATGAGGGTAGTGGAAAGTACTTAGAGATTGGTGTTTTGAGATTAACCACTATGCATCTGATCATCTATATAATCGGGTTATGGATACGAGGAAGCTATGTGCCACACCCACTTGGCAGACGTTTTTTGGCTTATTTTATTTAAAAAAATGTTACCTCCCCCCCCCCCTAAAATTTGTTGTTTTACGTTTCAAGGTATGTAGAATCCTAAAATCGAATAAAGCAATAATAATTATTATTCCCCATGAGAACTTAAGGGTTGGACATAATAATAAAACAATAAAACAATTATTGTTTTATTGTTTTATTATTATGTCCAACCCTTAAGTTCTCATGGGGAGCGAACGGTTGGTCCTACAGAGCTCTTGGTGGTCTCATTCTGAAATGGTTGTTTACTTCATGTTTTACTTTACTAGTGACGAATGGTGATTGAAATCTATTGTGTACCTTTGTAACTATCATGTTTTTATTACTCATTTCGCATGAGGTCGTTGGTAATTTTGCTTCTACCAGTCCAGTAGAAGGACATGTGAGGAGTCCAGGACATCTTTAATAAGCAAAATTTAAAACAAGTGTAAGCTCGTGCTTTACCAAACTGGATACCAGTGATGAGGGCAAATCCCACCGCTGCCACCAATTTGTAAGCTGCTACTTGTTTAGGTAAGGTTTGGTAGAATGAAGTTGGTTACCTAAGACAAGCAGGGGTCGAATAGAATCCTGAAGGGATTCTACTCTGTGTTTAACTGTGAAATGGGGGGAGTCAAAAGAAAACCGAACAACTTAAAGTTAAGTTAAATTTAGGGTATTGAATTGTAATTACCTGTGAAGTATGGTAGCTCTTCGAAGGTGTTGACTCCAGGGATGAGTGCAGGGGCGGCTACTGATAGGAGCATAGGCGCATGTGCACCCCCAGCCAATTAAAAAAAAAATTCAAAGTTCGTTCCTCTTCGTTTGAAGAGTAAGTTGGCTAGTGACAGAAGACTCGATCGTAAGTACTGTGCTAGTTGAATCTACGCGCGAAAACTGTGGCGGGGAGCCCCCTGTTTTCTGACCAATCACATCCGTTTGGAGCATCACCTTTCCTCTGCACCATTTCTGGGGAAAGTGACGTCATCTTGACATCTTTCGAGGAAGGCAGGCACGTGAGATTAACCAATCAGAGAGCAGGACATTTTGTCGGCTTGAGCAGAATTGGTTCGTTGCTCCCCCGTCAGAGAGCTCTGCAATCCGGATTTCCTTATAGAGAAATAAGTAAACAAACAAACCTGATGGGAATTCCGTTTTACGTTTTCGGTTGACTACCGTTTCGGTACATACCATTTTGTTCAAAGTATTGTGATCATTTAGGAGTGTTGTAGGTACGATGAGTAGTTTACATTAAAGTAAAGTAAACTATTTGCGTTTGTCGATTGTGGAAAAGTGCGAAATTCAAGAAACTGGCCGCCCTTTCCCGTCTCTCCTTGGACACCAGTAGACGTTGAAATTTAATAACCGTGCAGATCCGTACCCTAAGTTTTAATGTCGACTATTATAAGAAGGTAGATTGGCTTTGTGGGTGTGAAGTGACTAACAGATAATTTTGCTTTGCTTGAATACTTTTTGCTTTGATTGTATCAAGTTCCGTGGTGTTTTCGAGCTAGCCGTGCGTGGGCATGATGAGAGGGAAGATTCTTCGAATCTCGGAGTTTTCAAGGGGCTCGTTAATTTTTCTTCCGAATTGGACGATGTTTTGAATCGTAACGGGCAAATATACATTTCAGCTATAGCAATTAGATGGATGAATTTCTTGGGTTTCGACCTTTGATGATTAAGTATTTCAGAATTTCTGTTAACCACTAGAGAACATGTTTCGTGTCTATTTACTACGTATTTAGTACCGTTTGCAATTTTAAGATGAAAAAGTTACCAAGATTTATCCCATTTGCATATCGTTGAAAGTTCTATTTGGCAGAGAAAATCACCTATTCTGTCCCTTCTCCATAGCCTCTCCTTATCTCTGTGCACCCCCTGAGTTTCAGGGCAGGAGCCGCCACTGGATGAGTGAATACTAAATATAATGCTGTTAAACCTGAAGGGTGTTTCTTTTTACCTCGGATCGCCAAATGTGTCCTCTGCCAGAAGGGCGTGTCCTTCGTGTCTTCTGTGTCCTTTGTGTCCCTTGTGTCCTGAACACAAGTAACTCAAAAGTCCACGTGGACGTGTTCTCTGCAAAATGTGTCCAAAGGACACAACCTGAAGGGTTTTACTACTAGAAATGATTGAAATAAAGAAAGGTTTTATTTACCAGTAATTTCACTGAGCTGATTGATGCAGGGTGAATGCATGGACAACAACGAAATGGAGTAAAATTCCAGGCAGCTATGTTTATTACAAGAAGGAATATGGTATGATTGGTTGAAAAGGTACAAGCCTGAGGGGCACTGTTATATTGACTACAGTTAAAATTGAAATGATATCTGCAAAAGAAGTGATCAAAATAAAGGTTCCTTGAATACAATTACTTTCCACTTTCAATCTCAAGTACCTACAATTTGGAATGCCGTGTCTTCGCCGTGTTTTATCAATACAATTCGTGTTCTACTCGTGTTTCATTTACAATTTCCAGTTTCTTTACCAATTTAACAATGTTTTAAATCAATTTTACTACTACACTTGTTTTTCACCTGCCTAACTATTATGGCCAAAATAAGTTACTACTATTTGTTTGTGCACTCACGTGTTGGGCCCAAAGGTAACCTCGACGGTCTTGATGCAGAATAGAAGAAGGATCCTCCAGTCGGTATTCTTCCAGATGTCCGAGATGGAGAATGATGGGATACGACTCAGGCAAGTTCAGGGGGTTTTCTACTCTCGCGCTGTTATTTTGAGAAGGGGGACGGGGATGATTTTCGGCCGGAACGTACTAATCGCGCTTTTAAAGGGGGGAGACTTTCGGCTGGAACGTACTCGTCGAGCTCTGGAAGGGAAGTCTGATGGCCGCCGCTGGTAAGGCAAAAGTAAGTCTCACCTCCTCTTCTGACGTCATCCACAGCCACTTCAATCAGTCAGGCTGCCATTCGGGTTGGGCTGAGTATCTGCTGCTGATGTCGTCATTGAGTGTATGGTTCATCCCCCGGCAGTCATTGTTGAAGTCTGGGTCGGACGCCCCTGGTGGTGGTCGGCCTTACAGTGGGGGCGGACCACGCCCCTGGAACTGGCCCAGACTACCCCTCCACAGTCCTTCGCCGCAGGTGGCTCTGTGGGGGCGGCTTCTTGGGGTTCAGGAAGGGGCGTGTCAATCTACCCCAGCCCCTTCACCTGGTTGTTCTCAGTGAGCAGGGGCTCACACAAGTGTTTAGAACAACCTTTTTTAAAAAGTATTTGCAACGGTGGTCAACATTTGTTTAGAACAATACCGACTCTGATTCCAAACTTACTATCCCCTGGAACCTAGTGAGTCAACCATACAGTTGTTGGTACCATGTGACTTAGAATTCTGTAAGTTTTCATGCAATTCAAGGGGTTGAAACTGGCACACTTATATAATATTCAATAAAAATTAATCTTCTGGTAATTTTTAGGTTTAGTAGTAAATTCTGTAAAATTACTTGTGCTTGATGAGAAGACAATTATTTACCACTATTTTTTCTTCAGATGCTTTCTCTTCTGTTACTTTTTTTCACAGACGCCCAGGTAATTAATAAAGATGGTGCCAAAAAATTGCACGTGAACTATATAATTTTTTATTTATTTTCCAAGCATTTTAACCTCACTTGGGCTGGGGAACGATTAATGAGGAATTTCACCGAATTCTGTTTGCATTTTTCCTGAATAGTTAATGGTGTGGGATAGATGAAAATCGGGCTGATTTCGGAAAATAAGTGTCCTGTTATTTTTGGGAGACAATCAAAATTTTTGATTTCAAAACTAACCGGGAAAACGGACTTGGAGCAGGAACGCTCGCTGATTGGGCTGTTCAGATCGGAGTCTCCTCCCAGTGTTGCCCATTGGGACAACGAAATCGTGTTTTCTAAGAGAAAAGTTATCAAACAAAAACAGGGGAAACCTAATTTTCCCCATCTTGCTTTTTCTATTTTTTTCTTCAGTTTCTCGATTTCGAACTTTACTGTTTCGTAAAATTTTGCATCTGGGGACTATAGATTTCTCGATCTCAGCGCTTCAAGCGGCTATAAATGAACTATTCCAGCATGACGTCATTTTCCCGGTTTTTTTAAACGTTCGTATTTTCTACACTGTTTTGTTTATTCGTAAATTAGGAAGTTCGGGCTGAAAGTTAGCATTAGGAGGTTTTTCGAGGTGCTGAATCCGATTTTGGGGTCAAAAATAGGAAATTCCGACATGGTGAAATTCCTCATTATAATACCGCTCCCGACGATTAATCGCATCGTCAAAAGCTGATTAGGTAGGTAAGTAGGTAAAGTTAGAGCAGATCCCTAGAGCTCAAAACTTGGTCTGACTTCTGTTACATTTCACCTTTCCACCCACTCCCTCATATCCTGTTGCTCTCCTCCTAACTAGGAATATCCACTTGGAATACATTCACAACAATGATTATTAGGTATATAATCATCCATTTGAGTGAATCATGATGGTAGGTACATTAATATGCATACCGTTTAGGCCTGCTTCCAATTCAGTTTGGTTTCCTTCCTGGGTTTACATGATTTCACATAGGCTCTGTCTAAATAAAATGATGGGTATTTCCGTTTAAAGCCAAACTCAGAATATATTATTGACGTTCATAAACTATTGATTAAAATCTGTCTTTCCTCGTTTATTATTTCATTTTCACCCTCACAGTCCAGTACAGAGTGCTGGTGGCGATGGCGGGGGAAGGCTGTTCCATCGATTCTTTGAAACTGCTAGATTGTGACGCTCCACCTGTCTTTCGAGAGAAAACTGATTTTCCAGACCGTCCGAAAAGCCTCCGAATGAACCCAGGTCGATTTTTTAACCTGCAAAATCATTACTGATGAAGGTAGTACGACCTGTGATAATCCTAATGATTCTATGTAGGTTGTAGATAAAACCGTTTAATAAATAATGTTTTGTTCTCACAGTCTACGTAGAATAAACCTGCATACTTCATCATTTTATCTGTAGTTAAAATAAGATACCTATTCGCTAAGTAGTTCAAAGAGAAAATGCAAATAGACGTTCACACGAGTTTTTTTAATATATAGTAGTGATACGATGAGTCGTCAAGAAGTCACCAAGTGGGCTAGGAAGTTTAGAAAAGGCAGTACTGACATCCATGATGAGCTAAAGCGTGGGAAACTATGTCTGTGATTTTGGATGAACTAGTTCAAAAAGTGGAGGAAGAAGTGTGACTGGACTGCCTTGTGAAGCTTGATGACCTGGCATTTCCCGAAGTCCCCTGGGTATATCAGAAAAACTCGGTTACGAGATGTTGTATGTGAGAAGGGTGTCTACAATGCTCGCCAAAGAACACCGGAAAAATTGTGTCATATCCATGTGCAAATTGACACATTTCGTTCAGGAAGGAAAAGCACTCTGGATTCTATAATTATGTCTAAGCCCCACTAAGCCGCAGAATCCCAAATACAATCCCTTCAATGGCTTAATGAGGAATTTCACCATGTCGGAATTTCCTATTTTTGACCCCAAAATCGGATTCAGCACCTCGAAAAACCTCCTAAGGCAAACATTCAGCCCGAACTTCCTAATTTACGAATAAACAAAACAGTCTAGAAAATACGAATGTTTAAAAAAACCGGGAAAATGACGTCATCCTGGAATAGTTCATTTATGGCCGCTTGAAGCGCTGAGATCGAGAAATGTATAGTCCCCAGATTCAAAATTACACGAAACAGTAAAGTTCGAAATCGAAAAACTGAAGAAAAAAATAGAAAAAGCAAGATGGTGAAAATTAGGTTTCCCCTGTTTTTGTTTGATAACTTTTCTCTTAGAAAACACGATTTCGTCGTCCCAATGGGCAACACTGGGAGGAGACGGCGATCTGAACAGCCCAATCAGCGAGCATTCCCGCTTCACGTCCGTTTTCCCGGTTAGTTTTGAAATCAAAAATTTTGATTGTCTCCCAAAAATAACAGGAGACTTATTTTCCGAAATCAGCCTGATTTTCAACTATCCCACACCATTAACTATTCAGGAAAAATGCAAACAGAATTCGGTGAAATTCCTCATTCAGCCTCCTGAGCCACCAAGAAGTTCAAACGATGCTTGCAGCCAATAGTGTCTAGTGTTTTCGAATCAGAAGGGTGTCCTCTTGGATGAATTCATGCCAAACTGTGCAACTATTAATGCGGTCACATATTGCAATACCCTTAAAAAACTCGGATGAGCGATTCACAACTGCAGAAGGGGTATGCTACCTAACTAAGGGCATCCTCCACAACAATGCCAGACCCTACGCTGCGCAGGTCACCCAACAACTTTTGACCTCGTTTGGATGGGTTCTATTATTTATCAACCATCTTCTATTCAACTGAGCGCCTCCTGGCATCATAAATGGGGTATTTCAGTCAATTTTTTTTTTCAAAAGAACATGGGTCAGGAATAACAGTAATTGGGTCTGTTCGTCTAGAAAATGTTTAGAAGAAATTAGGGAAGCTAATGAAAGTTGAAGATTTGAATGATGTGACATAGTAAATTTTTGTGACGTATTAAGTTGCTGACCTTGGAACGAGACGTTCAACTAATCCTGTGTGGTATCAAACGTCACGTTTCCTTGGATACTACAAAATACTACACACGCGCTCATGGTGTAGCGTGTGTGCATTCATGGAGGCTCGCCTTTTTTTCAAAGTGTGATTCCCTTATTTAATTGTTCTACCACATGTTATAATTTCATTAATGGGCAAAAAGTTGGAGTATAGAGGTTTTTAATGGTGCTGAATCCAAATTTGAGGTTAAAAACCTGAATTTCCGACCCACCGAAATACCCAATTGATCGAGTTTGTGGTGGAAAACGAGTTGCAGACGATCAATAGGTCCAGGAAGCTTTTCAGAAGTGGTTAAAAGAGGTGGTTGCAGAGTTCTATGACATAGGCATAAAAAAGCTGATGCCCAGCCTACAGAAATTCGTGGAAATAATAGTCTAGTATATTTTTGAATTATTATGTAAATTTCACAAAAAAAAAACTTTTTCAGAAAAAAAATTTTCGATTTTCTAAAAATTATGAAACTTACTTTTTGGTTGACTTTTGTAGATATATAGGGCTTAGAGGAATCGGCAAAACAACCCTGATCGTGGGTCCCATGATGCGGTAATTAGTACCTACCTTCTTAGCTTAGCCGGATTAACGCCCAGTTAACATAAGAGCACGTTTTATATAAAAACTGCTTTATCGTGAATTCCTTGGAATCCCTAAATAATTTGGCGCTTGAGAATCTCGAAGGTTTCTCAAGGAGAATCTTCAGAATCGCATTTCATATAACTCGGCTTAGAACTTACAACACGCCTTACTCCACCAATGAATTCCGACAACAAGCCTTCATACAGTAAAAGTTCATTTTGATACATTCATGAACTAAATGAAAAACAAAATTCACAAACCCTGATAATTGCCTATTGTCTTTCAGTAAACGTTTCTTTTCCTAATTTTAATCTGCTTAGAATTCAAATTCAACAGTCGCTCCAATTTTGTGCATGAAATTCCATTTAGATTTGGTAACAATCATGGAAGAGAAAGCCTGTCAGAATGACATGATGGCAGCGCTACGTATCTAGACAGTGCTAAACAGGGAAACTACGATTAAGTTGAATGGATGTATTACATTGTAAAATATCCATGGACATCACCTCGCAGGGAGGGTGGTAGCTTTGCTGAGGGGATGTTGTTCTCCACATCTATTTTAGATTATTGGCGAAACTAAGAAGAAATTTGATCCTCAAAACGGTGCAATTACTTAAATTTGAATTCTGAAAAAATTAAAATAAGAAACAATTATTTCCTACAGATATTTTTCCTCCCAATTACTGCTGATGATCCATCAACATAAATCAGTGGAAATGCAATTATGAGGGTTATTCGATGGACTGGTGATTCTTCAAAGTTGAAAGAAGGCTAGTGGTCAAATCCAAGAAATCCCTAGCTAGTTGAGATGTAAGGTCTTACTTGGACGTTTGACCGGAACTGCAAGAGATAATTGATTCTACAGCTGAAGGGGGAGTGGAGATTTTCGTGGTTGCGAGAGCTTTATCCTGTCCAGATAATGGTGCTGACAAAACTGTCGTGGGAGAATCCTTATGGCTGCTCTGATTGAAGACGATTTCTGTCGTCCGATCCGATCCGCTGGTAGAGGGCGCGTTGAGGGTTTGATAAGGCTTATTGTAAGGGTCGTAAGGCAAGACAGGACTGTTGATGGTTGCATGGCCTACTTGCCAAATTCTGGCGCCTATGAGCTGAGCAGCGTCTATTGTGGATCTAGGTAATGGAAATACATCAACGTTAGATGAATCATAGAAGTATGACAGAAAACAAAATCTGAGACATTTTCGAATTGGTTGGAGAAATCATAAGAATTGCAAGTTCATGTAACTTTACAGACTGACAATCTATTTCAATGAGGGACAATGGGGGCACTGGTTGGTCGTCCATTTTAAGGCGTGTCCACTCTATGCAGAATGAGGGGAGGGGGGGGATTCGAATGAGTGGACATCGTGCCTCCGGTTCCTGTTGTAATCAGGATTTATACCTGGTCCCCGTATAATGGAGGTTCAAATAATTCAACCTCATCCAACTAGATGAGGTTGGATCAGGTGAACGTCTGAGTAATAAAACAGAAATGTAAGGCTCAATGCCCTCACTGAAATTGCGTTATGATTTGACGAAGATGCAGCAAATTTCGCTCGCAGTGACTAAACAAGAGTTTAGCAGCATTCTACAGTCGATAGTGTCTTCGTCATGCATTACAATCCTAATTCAACTAAGAAATTAGTTTGACATTCTTTACTTAAACAGGATTTGAAGGATACTGGATTGCAAGCTGTTATGACCCAAGGCGAGTAGAGGAGAGAAGGTGTGCTCACGCTGCCGGGTGGGGGAAACGTGACGTCACCAGAGTCTGACCCCTTCACCTCCAGCAGTCTCTAATACCTACTTTGCTCGGGAAAACATTGTTTATAAATACACGGTTAACTATACTGTTTGTTCTGTTTACATTCCGTTTCTGAGGTTGAACGCAACTTTCATCAATTCAGAAAAATGTGTAAAAATAGACGACTTTGAAGTATTCTAGGTCGAGAGATTGACCACAAACGGGAATTATGAATTTCCATCAGAACCAGTCCATAATTTCCTCAGTTTTGACCAGGAGACCAATCATTTAAAGTTCTTTAAAAAACAACAATTTGATTCTCTTTGAATTCTCTCTCAAATATTTGAGTGAAAATAAACGAAAGTATCAATGGCTAAAATTCTAACAATTTGTAAAAATGAGATAATTTTGAAGTTTTGCCTATTAAAAAATTGGTCACAAACAGGCAAGAATTATTGAAATGACTGAAACATTAAATTCGAGTGAAAATTTGAATTTGAAGGATTCACATCTTTTCGAACCGCACCAAAGTTGAAATTTCACAAAAACTAAAAATTTTCTGGACAAAAATGTTGATAAACACAATTTTTTTTTTCAAATCGAATAATTTGAAAAAAACGCTGCAAATTATTACACAACGGTTTATTATTTTTATATAGATCACTCGTCTACAAAATCACCAACCATCCAATATAAAGAAAAAAATAAAAAAAAATAAAAAAAAAATTTTTTTTTAATAAAAAAAAAAAAATCAAAATCAACCACCATCGATCGCATTTTGGTCAGCTAAAATTTGAACGGAGATTAGGCCTCTTTTGCGACTCACACTCGTGTTTTGATTTATATATATATATTTCAATATAAACCCTTAAATTTTCGTAGGGAGCGAACGGTTTGTCCTACAGAGCTCCGCGTGGTCTCAAAAAATTCTAAAAATTCCATAGAATCTTAAATTGAAGGAAAAACAATACCTTTATATCAAAATTTTTTGAGTTAGGGCGTTTTCAAAATTTCAAAATTGATTTTGGAACCCTTAGGAGTGACCTACATCTACCAAAAGCTTCGAGGCACAACTAGACCCCAAATGGAGCCTACATACCAAATTTCATCAAAATCGGTCAATGCTAAGTGGCAAAAGTGCCGCGTACGGCGTACGGCGGATGGACGGCCAAATTTTTATTCGATTTTTGGCTTCTACGTACCTTGAAACGTAAACCATCAAATTTTGAGGGGGTGTCAAAATTTTTTTTTTCTTGGTCGATTCCAAAGGTTCATTATTGAAACTAATAAACCAAAATCGATGTAATACCTCTTGTATTAGACAAGAAATTCTCCATAAAATTGATAAAACAGCTCCTTAAACGCTAAATTTGTGTGAGAATTTTGAATTTGACAGACAGATACGAAACCAAAATTGTTCAGGAAGGTTTAAAACGTAATATGCGGAGAGAAATTTGATTTTAGAGGAAATTTTATTTTTTAACCGTGAAAAGTGAAAGCAATACTTCCGCTACCTTGGTAGATGCAGAAGCAAAATTATTCAAAATACCTATGTTCTCCAAAAGCTAAAATTCCAGTAGAAATTGTTTAAACCAGCAAAATAACCACGATTTCTTTATCATCCCATTACGAGGAATCAATCACATAATCAACCCTCATAATCTTGCCCGGTACTAAGTAATGCTCTAAAACAGAAAAGCGAAGAAATGATAATTGTTTCATGTCATCATTTTCATTGGCTCGAATTCTAAAAGTTTGTGTCAAGAAATTGACCAACAGGCGAGGAACGAAATTGATTTATTTTAAAGCACAAAAGTTGAAATTTCCATCAAAACCCGTCCATGTATTAGGTAATAACTATGCCAGAGATAAGAATTCGAGTGAATTTTCCCAAAATTCTATCACAACTTGCTGGTTGAAGTGACTACTTACACCATTTCTAAAGCGGGAAAAGCGTTTCAGTGAAGAGGCGTGGGAAGGACTTTGGTGACATCACGCCCCCTCTCCTATACACACCTTGGTTCTGACCAATCAGCTCAGGGTGCCCATCTTCTCGTCTTTGCACAGTAGACACAAACATTTTGGAAAACAAAATATGGAGTATAGGTTTTGAAAATTTGTCAATCGTTAATTTGTTTCCACGTTCAAAGTCTAATACCAAGTTGATATTCTTCCTCTGCCTAATGGAAGCACAGTAGTCCTTGTTTAATAAATTCATCATCAGTCAAATTGGCTACAGAAGAGAAATTAATGTGAGCAAGCACAAACCTATAATAAGTAATGAGTTGGACCAATAATTTCCCCAATTGATGTGGGTAATAAATATTGCTTCCGAGTCTACCAAGGTAGCGGAAGCTTTGTTTTCACTTTTCAAGGATGAAAAAAAAAAGTTCTCCAAAATCAAAATTTTCACTCGCGTTTTAGACCTTTCTGAACAATTTTGGTTCCGTGTCTGTCATGAAATCCTTGTAACGGGCATAACTATACGAAGTTATTGTCCGATTTCAATGAAATTTTCAGGGATGTTACAGATTAGTATGTATATGGTTTCCTATGAAAATCACCACCTTCGGACTGACAGTAGCCACTGTGCATGCGCAAACGTGAATATCCTTGTAACGGCCATAACTTCTACATTTTCCATCCGATTTGAATGAAATTTTCAGGGATGTTACAGATTAGTGTTTAGATGGTCCTCAAGGAAATCAAGGCCTTAAAATTTACAGTAGCCTCTGCGCATGCGCAAACTTAAAATCCTTGTAACAGCCGTGCATTTGTCACCCTCCCAATTCTTTACTCGCGTAATTTCACATGAGTGACGTGAGAATCTCATATCCTCACCAGTCCTCAATAGCTCAGATGCAGCGCATCAGACCACCATCCAGGAGTCCTGGGTTCGATTCCCAGACAAGCTAGATAATCTTTTGATCCAATCACATCTTTAACCTTTGACACTGCTCAAACCTGCAGATTCTTACTACTACTCACTTACATTTTTCATCCGAATTTGATGAAATTTTCTAGGACTATCCATATTAGCGTGTAGATGGTCCCATTATGAGGGTAGTGAAAGGTACTATGCATCGGATCATCTATATAATCGGGTTATGGATACGAGGAAGCTATGTGCCACACCCACTTGCCAGACGTTTTCTGTATTGTTGCAAGATTTCACATTTGTGCATGCGCAGGGGCAGCTTTCTATGATAGCAGAACTGTGCTGCTACCTGTCGAAAGCATGTTGTTGAAACAAGTGATGTACAGTTCATTGGTCCTGTAGTCTGCTTATCGCCACAAGAAATAGAAAGGTGAACGTGACTGAATTCCAAAACCAGAAGCAGCAATTTGCATCAACATCAACCGAAATATAAGAGTGAGTTCATTAACTTTCACGATGTAAAACCAATCATACACCTATCTATATTTCCCTTTACTGGCAAGAGGCACGTATGACAAAGCTAGCAAACTACGATACAATGGAGGTAAAACCAGCCCTGTTAGTACCAACTTCTTGTCAGTTTCCCAAGATGATGTCTGGCTGGTTTCGTCAGTCTTGCTAAAGCCCGTTTGCCCCTTCAAGTAGCTGCTCAACGATGAACTTGAAATTTGCGAAGTGCTGCTGGAGTCCACAGTTGTAGAGATTGTAGTCGTTTCAGGCGATGACTCTGCCTTCCCTTGAGACACAGCTGGTGCAATCTGCGGGTGCACTGGGCAGGGTGGAACTGGTGCATTTGTTTTCTTTCGTTTACAAATGTAATGGCTATTGACAAAGTATTCGTACTCCCCGTCGTCATCAGTCTCAGATTCGCTAATAGCTTGACCAGTAAAACATCTCCCACACCAACTCATTCTTGATTTGAAGAACCCAATCCCTGTTAGTGTTGGGTATCCATAGTGAATCAAAAAGTTAACTGTTTATGTATCATCAAGTTGAGAGGCAACATGGTTTCTACTTTTCAAGATTGTAGTAGGTACTTACATTAGACCACCCCAATGAGCTTACACAAGATTTTGACATGTATAGGCATGTCTTTTGGCTGGGGGTCAAGGAATTTTGCCACAAAAAAAGCAACGCGAAACCAGTAAACAAAATCGTAGCTACATATCGGTAGCTTTGAAGCAAGGTTCTCTAGATTACTGCGATATAATTAGAATACTGCCATATAATTATATTACGTGCGATTGGAAGGTTTTTTGTGGAAAAAATTCGTTTATTCATAGAAACAATGGACCATGATCTATTTTTTTCCCCTCAAATGGAGAAATTTCATGGTTCGTTCAACATGAAGGAACTTTTAGAGCTATTTTGAAAGAACAATCTGGGGGATTTTACTACTACATTCGAGTAGCTGGGTAAACCTCTTTCAAAATCCATGAGTTAATAGACGAATTTTTAAAGACATTCTGACTACCAATGGACAATGGGGTATTTCAATCAATAAAAAAAAAAAAAAATGTTTTCAAAAGAGTATGGCTCAGGAATAACGGTAATCGGGTCCGTTCGTCGAGAAAATGTTTTAAAAAAATCAGAGAAGCTAAGGAAAGTTGAAGATTTGAATGGTGTGACGTAGCTAGCCAACTGTCTGAAAATAGTATCCATGCACAGAAACCCTTGGATACTACAAAATACTACTCACACACGCGCGGGGCATAAATGTGTGTGCGTTAACCCTAGGACCTCACACATAAGTTTTTGTGACATGGAGCTCACACAGGGGTACAAATGTACCCCAACTTACAAAAAATTAAAATCTTGTGTCTGTTGCTATTTTTAAATGAAATTATTGTTGCTTAGAATTCTATAAGCATCTAAACAATGATAAAAATTATTGGGAGTTCAAAAAGGTAATAGTTATATTTTTTATTGGACATTCCTGTTGAAAACCAATTTTCAAAACTGTTAAATATCGCTTCTCATTCAAAATTCGAAATAAAATTTGTTCGATATGGAATGACCTTTGTTACTTTTTATTATGCAAGTTTGCAATATTCTGAGTTGGAGGAAAAAATTGGCTTCCAAATCCAATGAGTAGTTTCCTTATTCTACCACCCCAAAGATCACCCTTCTGTGATGCACTTGAACCCCTATTCTGCTACTTCTGAGCGTTCCCTTCTTCCCAATAAAGGTCATGTGCAATATTCTTACGTAGAAATTGTAGTAGGGTAAAATGAGCGGTTCTGGCACAGTTACTAGGCATCCCGGCATCAGTGATCTGTGGTGTCGTGTAACCTCCATGTCAACTTGACCCCCTTCCCCAACCACCCTCCAATTCCGTATCAGTGCTCTGTGGTGTCATGTAACCTCCGTGGCAACTCCACCCCCTTTGTCCACCATCTCCCAAATCATAAGGGATCATCTCCCAATTCATAGGGGACCATCCTCTAATTAGGATGTAACCTCCGTGGCAACTCCACCCCCTTCCCCAACTCCTACCAATTCATAGGGGGTCATCCTACCATTCAAAAGACATCATCCCCAATTCATAGGGGACCATCCTGTAATTCTGCATCACCTGTGGTGTCATGTAACCTCCGTGGCAACTCCACCCCCTTCCCCCACCACCTACCAATTCATAGGGGGTCAACCTACCATTCAAAAGATACCGTCCCCAATTCATAGGGGGTCATCCTACCATTCAAATGAGACCGTCCCCAATTCATAGGGGACCACCCTCCAATTCCTCATCAGCTGTTGTTTCATGTAACCTCCGTGGCAATTCCACCCCCTTCCCCAGACTCCTACCAATTCATAGGGGGTCATCCTATCAATTCAAAAGGGACCGTCCTCAAATCATAGGGGACCACCCTCCAATTCTGGATCACCTGTGATGTCATGTAACCTCTGTGGCACTTTCACCCCCTCACCAACAAATTGTTGTGGCATGGTGGCTCGGAACAGTGAGGATCCAAAAAAGAATTGGCTTACCTATAATGTTTCCAGGGATTCACGCTGGGGTAAATTTGTACCCCAAAGAGTTTGAAAATACACACTGGGGTACATTTGTACCCCAAAGAGTTTGAAAATACACACTGGGGTAGTTTTGTACCCCACCACGAAAAAAGACGCGAACCACACGAATTCTCAGAGCCAAGTGGACTCGGGACAGAGCGTTTCCCGCTCACAGAGGTACCAAGATAATTTACGTGGAACCCATTCAGGCGGGAAAATTTTTTTTGCGAATGTGCACCCAAAAATAGGAACAGTGGGGTACAGCTGTACCCCAGTGTGAGGTCCTAGGGTTAAGGGAGTCCCGCCTTTTTTTCAAACGTGTGATCTCTTTAATTAATTTTTCTACCACATGTTATAGTATCATTGGGCTTAAAGTTGGAGTATATAGGTTTTCAAGGGTGCTGATTCCAAATTTGAGGTCAAAAACCTGAATTTCCGACCCACCGAAATACCCCATTATTGACATTTTCATGTCTTTCATATGGCACATAAAAAAAAATCGTCACGAAATTTGATGCAACGATATTTGTTGCAACGATATTTGTTGCAACGATATTTGTTGCAACGATATTTGTTGCAACGATATTTGTCCCAAGTCGCCACAATGATGATTATGACCATCAGAAGTGAAGTTGTTAGGTAGGTAGGTAGGTAGGTAGACATTTTCATGTCTTTCATATGGCACATAAAAATTGTATGTCAAAGACCCATAATTTACAACTGTAGGAGTAATTTATTTGAAAATTTAAATCAAACGCTTGCATACGAGTCTGCAACACATTGAAACATTTTCATGCCCCCCCCCCCCCCCCCGACACATGAACTACATCGCCTCAGCTAATCAGGGAGCTCGATTTTCGACTCAGCTGATCTGGGAGCTCGATTTTCGACTCAGCTGATCTGGGAGCTCGATTTTCGACTCAGCTGATCTGGGAGCTCGATTTTCGACTCAGCTGATCTGGGAGCTCGATTTTCGACTCAGCTGATCTGGGAGCTCGATTTTCGACTCAGCTGATCTGGGAGCTCGATTTTCGACTCAGCTGATCTGGGAGCTCAATATTCGAGTCAGCTGATCTGGGAGCTCAATTTTCGACTCAGCTGATCTGGGAGCTCAATTTTCGACTCAGCTGATCTGGTAATATCAAACTGTAAAGTACCTACCTACCTAACAACTTCACTTCTGATGGTCATAATCATCATTGTGGCGACTTGGGACAAATATCGTTGCAACAAATATCGTTGCATCAAATTTCGTGACGATTTTTTTTTTATTTGCCATAATATGAAAATGTCTACCTACCTACCTAACAACTTCACTTCTGATGGTCATAATCATCATTGTGGCGACTTGGGACAAATATCGTTGCAACAAATATCGTTGCATCAAATTTCGTGACGATTTTTTTTTGACATTTTCATGTCTTTCATAATATGGCACATAAAAAAAAAATCGTCACGAAATTTGATGCAACGATATTTGTTGCAACGATATTTGTTGCAACGATATTTGTTGCAACGATATTTGTCCCAAGTCGCCACAATGATGATTATGACCATCAGAAGTGAAGTTGTTAGGTAGGTAGGTACTTTACAGTTTGATATTACCAGATCAGCTGAGTCGAAAATTGAGCTCCCAGATCAGCTGAGTCGAAAATTGAGCTCCCAGATCAGCTGACTCGAATATTGAGCTCCCAGATCAGCTGAGTCGAAAATCGAGCTCCCAGATCAGCTGAGTCGAAAATCGAGCTCCCAGATCAGCTGAGTCGAAAATCGAGCTCCCAGATCAGCTGAGTCGAAAATCGAGCTCCCAGATCAGCTGAGTCGAAAATCGAGCTCCCAGATCAGCTGAGTCGAAAATCGAGCTCCCAGATCAGCTGAGTCGAAAATCGAGCTCCCTGATTAGCTGAGGCGA
Source organism: Apolygus lucorum (assembly GCA_009739505.2). Classification (NCBI taxonomy): domain Eukaryota; kingdom Metazoa; phylum Arthropoda; class Insecta; order Hemiptera; family Miridae; genus Apolygus; species Apolygus lucorum. The sequence continues at coordinate 36,982,476 of CM019176.2, forward strand.
TGTAGTTCATGTGTCGGGAGGGGAGGGGGGGGGGCATGAAAATGTTTCAATGTGTTGCAGACTCGTATGCAAGCGTTTGATTTTAATTCTGTTTATTTTTCTTGTTGATTGTCTCTTTTAGGTCTTGCTCATTCAAATGACCTAATCTCTCGTGCCACTCTTTCAATGACACTGTTCCAGTTGATGCAACCTTTGCCGATTCACTGGATCCTTCAACATAATATAATTTGTCATTTCGTTTTGCAGTCATGATTATTTTACCATTGTCCGGATCGAAAATTTTTAACCCTGTACTTCGCAATGTCTAGTATACCATACGTGTTTTCTGGAAAGACGTTTTTTCAGTTTTATCATTGGGGGGGGGGGGGGGGCAAGGGTACACTGTAGAGGAAAAATTAAAACAAATCCTCGCAGGAAAAGTACCAACATTTTTTATGATAAACTCGTTACGTCTCTGAATGAGACTGCTTAGTTGTATTGGTGTAGGTACATTCACGTATACTGCTAAATCTAATTGGGATGAGCAGCAATTGGAAAGTATAATAAGTATACCTAGCTAGAAATATACATCTTCCATTATTTTATTTTATGGGTTCTTTTTTGCAATTTTTTTCTTTGAATTTTATTCTGTTAGGAATAGAACGAAATACATTTTATTCAATAACAATTCTCATTCATCGGTGTACGCTGCATAGGTACTTAGGTACTTTACCACAAGTGTTGAAAATCTGTTCTAATTTCAACATTAACTAAATGTTGAAATTAGAACAGATTTTCAACATTTTAGAAGCTTCTTCAACTCAACGTGTTTTGGAGGCGCTAAAGGGGGAAAATTTGAAGGAATCGCCATGGGTTACCTTTGCCAAGTACAGGGTTAAGACCTTAATCTCCAGTTCCTTAGGAATTAATGTGTCTTTGGACAATGCAACCTTCTGTGATTGTGAATGGAACGAGCGTTGGGGTTACTGCTTGTTGTTTTGGAATAAAGCTATTACTTTAGAAATTTACTATTATCGATGTGACTAACTGAATTTGACTGATTTGTTTGTCTGACTAAAAAATTGAAGGTGAATGGTTGATTTTAAGAGATTTGGATAATTGAAGGGAATTTGGTTTCTGGTCAACACAAAACCAGGTTACCGGGTAGGTCTATTATTTCAACTCTTTCCTACATAACACAGCAAAATTACTAAGGGTTCTCTACGACCCCTTCGCCACAAAGTAGGTATGCATTTGAAACATGGAAGAAGGCTCACTCATTTTTTACCCTTAATCAACACTAATAACATTCAGTCTTTGCAGTTGCATCCTGGAGTCTTCCTTTACTCTCCTCGCTTATTAATTAATTAAGAACACTAATAACATTCTCTCAAACTAATAAGCGAGGGGAGTAAAGGAAAACTCCAGGGTGCCAACTGCAAAGACTGACATGTTTGAGCAAAAAAAGGACTCACCTTTCAACCACCACCACTCTTTGGATAAACAGATGCATTCAATGCATGTTGTTGTGTAGGAGCGCTTTCTGTAACCATCTCTGATCGGTGAGAAATCTTTTTGTCAGTTGTTAAAAAATGTTCATGTTTTCAGATTTTTCATTTATTGATACTACTTCTGTACAGATCACTGATCTGGATGCATGATGACTCACCCCATAACCATCATCAATCATCAATATCGGTTCATGGGAACTAAGGAAAGTGCTGCGTACGGCGGAGGGACGGAAACATTTTTATTCGATTTTTGGATTCTAGGTACCTACTTTGAAACGTAAACCAACAAATTTTGAGGGGGTAAATTTTTTTTTTCTTGGTCGATTCCAAAGGTTCATATTGAAAATAGTAAACCAAAATTGGGGGATGCATGGCGCCATTGAGGTGAGCCTTCCTTCTTCTTCTTCCATGTTCGACTATTCATTGCTATCTAGTTCAAAGGCGATATGGGGCTATATGTAACGAATATCCTGGTAATTCCAAGATGGCCCCAGAAATCTGGGAATAATATCTAATTCTGGTAGGTAACCAAAATTTGGAAGCAATGGTACAACAAAATGAGGTTCATGCAAAGAGTGAACGAGAGTGAATAATACAACAGAAATTTAATTACAAACGTTTACCACCCAAACCATTAGCAAAAGAACTGAATGCAACATCACAGTTATGTACACTGAATAGGTAATAGGTGAAATTGTTCTTAAGATAAATCACAAGTGTTCAACATATATTTGGGCTGTAAGAAGGGAAATATAAGGAATTCCTTAAAAATAAGTTAAGCTGATAGTTAAAGCCCTTATCTGGATAATATTAAAGAGAGTCTGCAGTCCCACCGCGAAGAGCGAGAACAAGATGGAGGACTGAGCCTCCTTGGACTTTGTAGTCCTGAGCCGTCTTCTCGTCATTCCTGTAATGGAACGATAGTCAGGATGAGCATCTGTTTACTTAATTAGTCGGTGGTAAGGGTGATCAAACATTCAAACAAATTTTGGAGTTCTAAATAATATGAAAATAAATGTCACGCGTAGATGTGGAACAAATTTAGTAGCACATCCTGAATGGGGAATTTGCCTCACATTTTTTTTCGAATGAGGGTTTATTGGTATGGAAGAAAACCATAGTGAGCTGCTCGAAAACGCATCCCAAAAATTTAGAGAATTTAAGGAAGATGAAAATTTTAAATGTGGTGGCAATGTGTAAGAGGCAGCCATGTTTGAAACGTAACGAATATTCTACCAATCTGACTTCAAAGGAGGTTCTGCGCCGCTTACCACAGAAGCAGAACATACACGAACCTTCAGCTTACAAGGATTAACACAAGAGTGCATGAACTTGGAAGGAGGGCAGAACGCAGAACTTAAGACACGAAAGTGACTGCCCGCCTGGTCCTTTTAGATAAGGGAAAAGGGGACCCAAGCTTGCCGTCATCCTGGAGACCACTATGTATGCTGGACACAGCTGGAAAGGGTTTCGAGAAACTAGTTCTGCTTCGGCTAATGCCTGCAATAGAGCAGACAGGGGATCTATCACCTAGACCAGCGGTTCCCAACTAAATTTTTCCAAGAACCCCTTTATCAATGACGAGGACCCCCACTATCTAAAGTTACCTAAAAAGAACCAAAATATGTGAAAAAAATAAATCAAACTGATGCTATAAAACTTAGGATTTATTCGTGAAAATACAGAGATTTTTCAAGGTTCAAGAGACGCCGACGAGTTGGGTTCAAGAGATACTAGCAAGTTCGGTTCGAGAGTCACTGACTTATTAACTTTAACATCGAAAGCATTTTCTCGTTCTTCGTCTGTATGCCTAGGCCGTTTTAACGATCCAAATTTTAACCAACGGTCCATAACGTACGCGTAATTAACTTTCCGTGAAAAACAAAGCTTTTCAATCACTAAAATGTTGCACAAAACCACACATGTATACAACTCGGTCAGGGACCGCACCAGCACTAGCACTAACTTGTCTCCAGTACTCTGTGAGCACTAGCAATAAATAACTAACAATATAGCAATAACTGACATCTCTGAAATACATAAAGCCAAACTAGAGTGTGCTAGCGTTAGTTGCCATGTTAAGCCAGACGCAGAAGTCAACGTTCAGAAGCTGCAAATATATATTTAATTTGTATATCCTAAGGACCCCTCAGCCATACCTCGCGGACCCCCGGGGGTCGGCGGACCACCAGTTGGGAACCACTGACCTAGACAGTATGGTTTCCGAAAGGGTCGCTCTACTGTCCATGCACTAACAGATGTAGTAACTGCAGTAAGAAAATCACAGGAAGGCAGTAGGCATTCAAGAAACCTTGCACTACTGGTGACCCTCGACGTAAAAAATGCCTTCAACTCTGCAAGATGGACTGATATGTTGGAGGCCCTGGGCAATACTTACAAGGTCCCGTCTTACCTATTGGCAGTGATGGACAGTTTACCTTAAGAACAGAACGCTGACATATGAGACTGCTCAAGGGGTACGAACGAAAGAGATCACATCAGGAGCTGCTCAAGGATCAGTGTTGGGTCCTCAACTGTGGAACGCATCTTACAACGGTGTCCTACGATTGGAAATGCCTGAGGACTGTTTCCTTGTAGGATATGCTGATGATGTGGCGGCAGTAATACTGGCAAGGACAATGGATTCAGCCCAAGTCAAGCTGGAGCAGATCATGCCACGAGTAATGGAGTGGATGGAAGACCATAGCCTGGCACTAGCTACAGCAAAGAATGAGGTAGTCATCTTCACGTGTAAGCGCATGCCTACCATCATCCCAATGCGGATCGCAAATGCCGAAATAACAACTAAACCAGCAGCCAGATATTTAGGAGTCATATTGGACACCAAAATCACATTTGGTGAACATATAAGAAGAACTGCAGATAGAGCAGCACAAAAAACTGCAGCTTTTTGTCACCTTATGAAGAATATAAACGGCCCTAGACCTTGCAAGTCGCCTAATGATGACAGTCATGCAGTCAATCTTCTTGTATGGAGCGGAGGTATGGGCAGACGCATTGAATGCGGCATATCTCCGCAGATTAATAGCTGTGCAGCAAAGAGGAGCCCTACAAATCGCCTTTGCCTACCGAACAGTATCAGAACCCGCTCGCTATCTTTGTCCTCACGAGGGTCATACCCATTCAGCTGATGGCTTCAGAGAGGAAAAGAATCTTTGACAGAAGAGATGAAGGAGACAGGGCCCGCATAGCCAAGGAAGAAAGGGAGTGCACAATGGCAAATGGGGTAGTTGCATGGGTCGGAATTTCGTGTTTTTGACTTCAGATTCGAATTTAGCGCACTTAAAAACGTATCTGTACCTCTTTTCAGTTAGAAATTCCATTTAGTTTAGCCGTATTTCATTAAAGAAGTACCGTGCTTTTTAGTGTTGGCGGGCCACTCCTCTTACGTCATCCCTAAACGAGAATCTCACAATAGAGTGCGTTGAGATCGCTGCCATCGAGGACAATTCGAGTCAGAAACATTGAAGAATAGTTGCAAAATAATGGTGATGATTAAAAAAAAACTTTGAAATATATTTTCCAAGCTTTACATGTTTGAATTAATCGTTTAAATTGAAAGTTTTGAAGCATATTTTGGTTATTTTTCTTGTTGTTGCGTTGGCGCTGAAACCTTGCGTTACTTTTAAGGTCATGTTATCACGTTATCAGTGGACACATTTCTGGTGGTGCGGTCTGATTTGAGTGCGGTCTGAGTTCGTACCATAGTTTTATACCGGTATTTACCTACCATAATTTATTAGTTGATTGGTTTGGAAAAGATAATGTTCACTGTAAAGTTTCAAGACGCTTTTAATAAACGCTTGCATACGAGTCTGCAACACATGTCTTCATTTTTTCCCGCTACCTACCCGATAATCTGCTTTCGAATGTTGTTGACAGTTCTTTTTTCTCAGTTTCTTCAGTAAGTACAGCGGTTTTGGCAGCATATAATTTATGCAAATATTTAGGGCATTCCAACGAATGGTGAACGATTTTTCTACGAACACGAATGACAAAGATAAAGTTAGGTAGGAACGACTTGGCTGTAAGTGGAAATCATCAGAAAACCAACCGTAACTTTTTTCGTTTATGTGCCAAAGTATTGAAATAAAATGTCTATATGCCAAAAAGGAGAGCCATCGATTAGAGTTTCGAGGTGGCTTCCCTGGAAAATATTCCGTATATCGATATTGGCATGTAGCACGATTTTTACGTCAATAAAAAGTTCGTCAGCGCCGAAATAAGAGGAGCCAAGAATGAAGGTAAGTTGACACTTTTGTAGAAAGTAAAAGATCAGTTGTTTTCTTGAGTGTAGTACTTCTTCATCAAAACGGTTGCAGTAGCTCATTTATTGGAAGTTTCATCGTAGTGTCATTATCCTGTACAACGTAGTACCGATGAGTGTTTGTAACTTGTTAAATAAAAGGATGTTGGTTATGTCCAACTTGGAAGAATCTAGCGAGGTTGTGGCTCGAGTATCACCAGAACACCGCGTTTCTTCACAACCATATAAGGTTTCAGTTACAGTAGAGGGAATGCCAGAAGGAAACGAAATCTTGCAACATGTTTTGATTGCGCTGCTAGCTAAATTCAGTATGATAGCACCTCAAACGAATGTAAACAAACAGAGGGTTGCTATCAAAGGACCCCCCGGCACAGTACCCCTAACCTTGCGTCAGGGTAACAGTGGTGTAGGGGTCTCTTGGCCCCCTTCACACCCGTGACGTAGCCCCCACCCCGCAGCGTCCTAGCCGTGTGTAGGTTTTCCCGCCTGAATCCGAGAATCCCGTTCTTTGAAAAAATCTCTAAATTTTTAGGAAGCGTTTCTGGGAGTTTTATTTGCAGATTCGTACTTCAATAGAGATTCTCTACACAGAAAAAATACAAAAAAATATCATGCAACTACCCCATTGGCAAGATATATGGACGGGAGAACATAGAGGAAGGTGGACTGCACGGTTGGTGCCAAACATTCAGACGTGGATGGAAAGAAAACATGGAGAAGTGAACTTCTTCCTTACGCAGTTTTTTACGGGACATGGTTTTATGCCTATCTGCATAAAATGGGAAAGGTATCTGCCACAACATGTTTACATTGACAGAACAAAGAAGATGATGATGTGCTCCACACCTTCTTCAAATGCACCAAATGGGCACCTGAAAGAAATCAGCTGATGGCAGACCTGGAGATAGCTCCCCAGAGTTCAACACCAGAGGCTGTTGTCAGCAAGATGCTGGAAGGTGAAAGGTGCTGGACTACTGTGGCAGAATAAACGGAGAGCATCCTGACAAGGAAGATGCTCTTAGAACGAGAAAGAGAGAGGAGGGAGCATCTGGTCCGCCCCCTCATCCAGAACTGATTAAACGCCCCAGGACTCAGCCCGAAGTAATGTGCTAAACGGTTCCGGGCTGAGCTCCAACAAGGGGGGGGGGGGGGAAGGAGGTGTTTTTTTAGTGGGTTTAATCCCACATAACCTGGAGGATGCGGACCCTTCCAGGTATCTTACGATATCCAACTCCACCTATGGATCTTAAAGGTCCGAAAAAGACACGAAAGTGATCAAAAGAAACAATATTACTCACTCTTTTTACACTACGATTCTACCTATTACTTTATCAAGTATTATTAGTCTTCATCTTCCCTTATTTAGTTTCTATATTAGTTAGTTTCGTGATTTGAATCACATTATTCGAGTGGCCATTTGACTGGATCGTTTTGTGTGGCTGCGCTTAGAACTCTGTTGTTCTGCGGTACCTACTATCTCGGAGTTGTTTTTTCGTCGTTTTTTTGTATGGCGTCAACAATATTTCTCGATTTTCGCGCTGTTTTGTAACAGAGCCTTCACTTGTTTAGGCATTTTCTCCTACGGTAATTTTTTTTCCCTAGGCTATTCCTGGTGTTAAACTGTTGTGATCAGCAAAAGTTCCTCATCGCATCTTGCACCTTATTGTCTGTTATTTCTGCGATTTTTAGTCTTATTGACACCTTTAGCTACAGATCAGGAGAGCAAAAAAACTGATTTGTACTCAGGTTATACCATATTACTAAGTAATCAGGTTATTTTCTCAAGATTTCACCTGCGACAAGACCATAGCCTGGCGCTTTTTTCTTGTAATTTCCTTGTTGATATATTGGGTCACTTCTTAATTTATTCTGACCGGAGGAATATCAACTTCTTGGCCCGGTAGGTACTGTTCGCAGATAGAAAGAATGCGGCTGGTCAATTTCCCGAAGGGTATACCTGCTAACATAGACGACTACCTGTTCCAAAATCTTAGGTAGCCTGTTGAGTTGGGCTGGGGAAAGCCTCGAGTCGCTCAATCCTTTCACTTCATCATCGGTTGGTAGTCAACAACCCTCGGTCTCATTTTTCCTAGCTTGAATGGCAGGTAGAAGAAGGACTATGTTTTTGGGATTGTAATACACAAGGACACCTGACCAAACCATCCGCATTCTTTCCATCTGCAAACAGTACATTGTAACCAGGATACAAAGGGGTGGAAGTGGAGTGATGTTCATCTATGCTATTAGATGCCTTCCAAACATTGGTTTCTCTCTAAAGAATGGACAAGTTCCGCCAAAACTTGTTGGGTGGTTGGGCTTACGCTTCAACCATCCTATGAAACGACTATCAAAATGCTACAACCATACCGCACATATTGCAATACTAGCCAAACATCAGGGTTGATACAAATTGAAGAAGCGCAAACTAATTGGGGCCCATCAACCCTTTCTACTACAGCTAGGTACCAACATCCAAATATGAGACACGGGTTGAGTCCTAGATGATACCCAATCAATTCCACTACACTCTAATTAGGTAACTGTAATAAAAAAAGGCTGCCAAGTGGGTGTGGCACATAGCTTCCTCGTATCCATAACCCGATTGTATAGATGATCCGATGCATAGTAGTTAATCTCAAAACATCAGAACAAGTTAATCTGTAACATCCCTGAAAATTTCATTGAAATCGGATGGAAAATGTACAAGTTATGGCCGTTACAAGGAATTCACGTTTGCGCATGCGCAGTCGCTTCTATCAGTCCGGGGATGATGATTTTCATAGGGGACCGTCTACACACCAACCCGCACAATCCCTGAAAATTTCATTGAAATCGGACAATAACTTCGTATAGTTATGCGCGTTACAAGGAATTGATGACAGACGGACAGACAGACAGACAGACACGGAACCAAAATTGTTCAGAAAGGTCTAAAACGCAAAACGCGAGTGAAAATTTTGATTTTGGAGAACTTTTTTTTTTCATCCTTGAAAAGTGAAAACAAAGCTTCCGCTACCTTGGTAGACTCGGAAGCAAAACCATCTCTACGATAGATAGTCATACTACCTATATAGGCACTGAGAACCTCTGTGCCACACCCATTTGGATGACTTTTATTGCAAGCCTCTCAACGAACAGAACTAGATAAATCACCATGGGACCAATCTAACCCCAAAGACAAAACTATAATGTACTTACATCTGTTTGCCGGAGAAGATCAATCTCTGTTGTTGTGGCGGTATCCCTTCTTTCTCCTCCACTCGTTCCTTGATCCTCTCTACTTTGTCGGTAGGTTCTATGTCAATCTCGATCTACGACATGACAAACTCATTGGTGAATGAACATTAACTATCTCATAATAATAATAAGAAGGAATTTGATTCGTGGAAACTTCATCTTACTTCTTTGCCAGTCAGCGTCTGAAACAAAAGCACACGAGTTAGAGTTTCAATAAATGAGCTGAAGGATGAATTGTAAGCCATAAACTCTTTTCCAATAAGTACATACCTTGACTTTGATCAACATCGTGTCAGTCGATAACTTCTAAAACAATGTTTGACGTAAAATAGTTTTTAGCTAGAATCGACAAAACCGCGATTTTCGATTCCGAATCCAAAAATTAGGATTTGAAATGAAAATTGAAATAACGAGATAACCTTCAACATGGATAGCCCGCGTAGCATTGAGAAGGAATGTAATACAAACATGGAAGTAGGAAGACAACAACACAAACAAGCAATATTTTTGCTCAAGTAATAATTTGTATATTTTTGAAAAAAGTAAAGCATTTTCAATGTTTTCATATCTAAGCAATTTTTTCAGCCAAAGTGATAATCAAAAATCAACTTTTAATCTAAAATATTTGTTGTGAGAAATAGAAGAAGAAGAAGAAGAAGATTTTTGCCGCTCATTTTCAGTTTCTCATTCATGTTCATTTCTTGTCCTCTGACTTTCGGGCTGACCTGGATATCTTTCATTTCATCACTTTATTGTTTTGTGTTATTCTTTAGAAGTCAGGAAGCCTGCAAGAAACTATTTATGTTATGCAATTAGAGTCTCATTGGTAGGAAATTAATTACCTTCTTATTCATGCACCAAGTAAGTACCTACGTAGATGTGTGTTGCTTCCGAGTCTACCAAGGCAGCGGAAGCTTTGTTTTCACTTTTCAAGGACGAAAAAAAAGTTCTCCAAAATCAAAATTTTCACTCGCGTTTTGCGTTTTAGACCTTTCTGAACAATTTTGGTTCAGTGTCTGTCATGAAATCCTTGTATCCGGCATAAATATACGAAGTTATTGTCCGATTTCTATGAAATTTTCAGGGATTGTGCGGGTTGGTGTGTAGACGGTCCCCTATGAAAATCATCACCCCCGGACAGATAGAATCGACTGCGCATGCGCAAACGTGAATTCCTTGTAACGGCCATAACTTCTACATTTTCCATCCGATTCCAATGAAATTTTCAGGGATGTTACAGATTAGGTAGTATTTAGATGTTCCCCTATAAAAATCATCACCTTCGGACTGATAGTAGCCACTGCGCATGCGCAAACGTGGATTCCTTGTAACAGCCATAACTTCTACATATCTTATCCGATTTCGAAGTAATTTCTCAGGATTGTTCAGATTTGCGTGTAGGTTGTCCCCTATGAGGGTAGTGAAAGGTACTTAGAGATTGATGTTTTGAGATTAACTACTATGCATCGGATCGTCTATATAATCGGGTTGTGGATACGAGGAAGCTATGTGCCACACCCACTTGGTAGGAGTTTTTAGCTTCTAGTTCGAAGGTTCCTATTGTTTTAATTTCTAGAAGATAAAAAAAGGTTTTAGACCTCCCTGAACAATTTTGGTTTCGTGTCCACATTTCGGTTTATTATTTAAAATAGTGAACCTTTGGATTCGACCAAGAAAATACAATTTGTAACCCCCCCCCCCCCCTCAAAATTTGTTGGTTTACGTTTCAAGGTACGTAGAATCCAAAAATATAATACAAATGTGGTCGTCCGTCCGCCGTATGCGACTATTTCCTTAGTTACCATGGACCGATTTTGATGAAATGTTGTGGTATATGCGGTATGGGCTCCATTTGGGGTCTAGTTGTGCCCCGAAGCTTTTGGTTCGGTCACTTCCAAGGATTGAAAAATAAGGGTTGAAATTTTGGAATCGCCCTAGCTCAAAAAATATTGATATAAAGGTACCTATTGTTTTTCCATCAATTTACAATAGTATTGAATTTTTAGGTACCACGCGGAGCTCTGTACAAAACCATTCGCTCCCAACGGGAACTTATGGGTTGGACGTACTATAAATCAGAAACACGAGTGTGAATCGTAAAAGATGCCTAATCTCCGTTCAAATTTTAGCTGACCAAAATGTGACCGATGTAGGTACGTGGTAGACAGGTAGTGTCTATGGTAGGTTGGTGGTGACAATGGCAAACCCGAGTTCTTTGCAGACAAGTGATCTACAGGGTGTAAGCCTAACTGGTCTGCCATACGGTACCAGTCGATTCTACAACTAATTTGCAACAAAAAATGTCTCCTAGCAATTTTTTTTAAACCCTTCGTTTTCGAGTTATTTTAACTTTAAACTTTTTTTTCGTGATTTTGACCTTATGTCATTAAATTGGACATAACTCCATTAATTAGCTGTGTAAATTACAATTTGAGAATACCGTTGGAAAGAGCATTAAATTTCCTATCGGATAGATGCCTTAACTTTTTTTTGAGTCAAGGTTTGAGACATGAAAACGTCCTCTAAAAAGAGAATTTTACGTAATTTTGAAAACCTCGCATTCTTTCAATCTCAAATTGAACTACGAGAACCCATACTTTTTCAAGATGCAAGAACAGTGAAAACAGCGCCAGAATCTCAGCTTTCCAATGGTATAATCAAAACATATTCTAAAACCGTATTTAGGGGAGAAATTCGTGTTTGAACGTGGAAAAACGTGCATTTTTTCAACGAAATCGGCGCTCCGCCTAGTCGATCTGAGGGGTCCGACGATAGCAGTGGGTGGGCGGGCGCCGCAGTAGACCGCGAGGCCTCCGGAAACAGGAGGCCAGAGCGCCGATTTCGTTGAAAAAATGCACGTTTTTCCGCGTTCAAACACGAATTTCTCCCCTAAATACGGTTGTAGAATATGTTTTGATTATACCATTGGAAAGCTGAGATTCTGGCGCAGTTTTTAGGCTTTCCGGCAACAGAACTTTACCTGGTAATATTTGGAGATTTATAGGCGTTGAAAAACAGGAATTTTTCGAAAATTTACTAAGTTCACTTTTTAGGTTGCTTTATTCCTCGTGTAATTCAACTGAAAATTTGTTATTTGATATCAGGGAGATTGGAAATTTGACGCTCTTTCCAACGGTATCCTTATTTTTAAAATTTGAATGTAATTTAAGAGAGTTATGACCGTTTTAATGGTGTAAGGTCGAAAACACGAAAAAAAAACTTAAAAATGAAAAAAGTCGGTTAAAGAGGCGTTTAAAAAAAAATTCTATGAGACACTTTTTGTTGGAAATTAGTTGTAGAATCGACCCATTGAATTCCTTACAGCTGTTTTGTAGACACCCTGTATAGAAAAATAATAAACCTTTGTGTAATAATTTACAGCGTTTTTGTCTATCAGATAAACGGTATGCAAATCTTTCGGTCGAAACTATACAAAGTTAAATAGTTCGATCCTCATGAAACTTTTAGGTATTGTGAAGATTCGGGTGTTGATGGTCCCCTATAAATTTCATACCTTCGGATCGATAGCAGCCTCTGCGCATGCGCACACGTAAAATCCTCGAATCGAGCAAAATTTTATGAAGTAGGTAACTGTTCGATTCTGATGAATCGTTTCGTTACTCCCTGCAATTCTGGTTCTCTTTTGATAACATTTTTCCTTTGATTTTGATCAACACGGACGAATAGAGCGTAGATCATAGAGCCAACGTGATTTTTCTTGAACATCAATTTCTCATGACAAAAAAGCTCAATTGCCCAACATGGCTGATGCTTTTGGTTTATTATTTTCAATTAATGAACCTTTGGAATCGACCAAGAAAAAATTTGTACCCCCCCCCCCCCCCAAGGTTTTTAGAATCCGAAAAACGAATGAAAATTTGCCCATTCGTCCGCCGTCCACCGTACGCGGCACTTTCCTTAGTTCCCATGGAATGATTTTGATGAAATTTGGTATGTAGGCTTCGTTTGGCGTCAAGTTGTGCCCCGAAGATTTTGGTTGATGTCAGTCATTTCTAAGGGTTGAAAAATAAGGGATTTTGGAATTAAGTAAGGTACCTACCTATTGTTTTTCCTTCAATTTAAAATAGTATTGAATTTTTAAAATCGAATGTGACCAACCAGAGCTCTGTAGGACCAACCGTTTGTTCCCTATGAGAACTTAGGATTGGTCTTACGATAAATCAGAAACACGAGTGTTAATCGCAAAAGAGGCCTAATCTCCGTTTAAATTTTAGCTGACCAAAATGTTATATTTGTTTTGGTTTATTATTTTCAATAATGAACCTTTGGAATCGACCAAGAAAAAAAATTTTCTAACACCCCCTCAAACAAAATTTGATGGTTTACGTTTCAAGGTACGTATAATCCAAAAATCGAATAAAAATTTAGCCGTCTGTCCTCCGTACGCCGTACGCGGCACTTTTGCCACTTAGCATTGACCGATTTTGATGAAATTTGGTATGTAGAATCCATTTGGAGTCTATTTGTGCCCCAAAGATTTTGGTTGATGTAGGTCACTTCTAAGGGTTCAAAAATGAATTTTGAAATTTTGAAAACGCCCTAACTCAAAAAATGTTGATATGAAGGTATTGCTTTTCCTTCAATTTAAGATTCTATAGAATTTTTCAGCATCTCATGCTGTACGTTACTAGTTATCTACTTATTGAGGCCTTCTGAATTTCATATTGTATCATGATTACATGTATATATAAAGTTGGTATTAGTCACATTACATAGGTAGGAACGTGCAGGGCAAATTAACATGTATTGATTCACCATTTTTTTTCAAAACGTTATTTTATTTGAAAGCTATGACCTAGAGAAAGAATACTAAAAAAAAAAAACTAATCACGTCCTATATCATGGTTAATGCGAAGAATCAGTGGATCGGTACGGGGAGGGGTTGCTTGGGGATGTGGGTGCCTTCAGCCCGGAAGCCGTTCTCGTCGCCAATGTAGGAAAAGCTGACAGGGATGCCTTCAGGGGACGTATAGGACACCTGACCGGTCTGGCTCAGGTAATAGTCGCCTTCGGGAGTTTGTTTCAAAACATTGTGGGCGCTCCTGGTAATACCATCACCTGAAAAGTAGAGTAAATTACTTTAGAAACGGGTTCAACTTACTAAAATTGAAATTCAAAAACCTACCAGATGTACATTTTTTTATAACAACTATTCGGTGTTGATATAAACACAAATATTTATCTTTTTGATGAACACATCTCTATCGAAGAACGACATAAAGTAAAATCCAACTTAATTCCAATAGTGGTATTAATTAATTAATCAAGAAAGAAATATCACCAAAAAAGTATACACATTGTAGTGTTGCTTCCGAGTCTACCAAGGTAGCGGAAGCTTTGTTTTCACTTCTCAAGGTTGAAAAGAAAGTTCTTCAACATAAAAATTTCCACTGGCGTTTTACGTTTCAGACCTTCCTGAACAATTTTGGTTCCGTGTCTGTCTGTCTGTCTGTTATGAAATTCTTGCCACAGCCATTCTGATGAAAATTTTCAGGTATTTGTGCGGGTTGGCGTGTAAATGGTCCCCTATGAAAATCATTACCCCCGGAATGATAGTAGCCGCTGCACATGCGTAAAGTGAATTACTTGCCACAGCCATAACTTCTACATATCTTCGGAATTCGATGACATTTTCGGGGATTTTGCGTATTAATGGTCCCTTATGGAAATCATCGCACCCAGACCACTGCGCATGCGCAAAAGTATATTTCCTTGTTACAGCCATAACTTCTACAATTTCCAACAATATTCAGAGATTGTGCCGGTTGATGTGTAGAGTCCCCTATGAGGGTAGTGCAAGGTATTTAGAGATTGATGTTTTGAGATCGACTACTTTGCATTGGATCATCTATATAATCGGGTTATGGAAACGATGGAAGCTATGTACGTAGGTACGTGGTAGGTAGGTAGTATCTATGGATGGTAGGTGGTGACAATGGCAAAGCCGTGTTCTTTCCAGACGGGTGATCCGTATAAAAATTCCTTTCTGTAATAAATTGCAGCGTTTTTTACTACACAGACAGCCTCCGGGTTTGAAAAACATTTACAACAATGCAAAAAATTTATGCTTTGTTCCATTCAGTTATAGCACCTAAATGTAAAACTATTTCTGTTCGCCCGGTTGGACCAGTGCCGTCCTTAGGGTGGAGCGAGTGGAGCGGCCGCTCCAGGCCTCGCGCTGAGGAAGGCCTCGCGCTGCGAGGCCTTACTCTCGCTAAATCACAATAAGTAAAAGTTTTGTTTGAATTGAAATAGTGTGCAGAGTGAAGATATACATGCTTAAAATATAAAGTCTGATTATACGCGCAATATTTTCAATTATTGGATAGATAAAACAAAAACACTGTCTATATTGTTCCAGGTCACTTTTTATTAAAAATGTCTGCGATCTTGATGTGCGACCAATGCGAAACCAAGGTTCCCCGAATAAGGCAAAATTTCCTTTTCAGAGGGCTTTATCATGCCTTAAAGAAAATATCAGGCTTCTAACCGATAGGAAATTTAATGCTCTTTCCAACGGATCCCTCAAATTTGAATTTACACAGCAAATTAAGAGAGTTAAAACCAATTTAGTAACGTGAGCTCAAAATCACGAGAAAAAAAAATTAAAAATGAAAAAAATAACTTGGAAAAACAAAGGGTTAAAAAAACATTGCTAAGAGACATTTTTTTGTTGCAAATTAGTTGCAGAATTGACCCTTGAAGTTATGCTGACTTAAGTTGCGCCTCCCTGTATAGTGCGATGTTCCTAAACTTTTAGTCCGTCTTTGTTATGCCTTGATCCATATTTCAATATGAAACAAAGTCTGCCCAGTTGGGTGGGCATTAGAGCTTCCTCTCAACATGGAATAATGTGGACATATCGAATCCATTGGTAAAATAATGATTGAGTTCATCTCAGCTCAAAAATGTAACCAAATTCATTGTATGAAACAGGAATTCCTACATTTGATACTATTAGGAACTCTTTCCAATTTTTCAGAATATACATTTTTTTCTCAGAATTCTGCAGAATTCTTGCAGAAGAAGAAAAGTGACAAAACAACTACAAGATTAAATATTCAAAAATGGAAAAAACCCAGAAGACAGTTTTTTAATACTTTCTTCAACCACTCCTCAAAATTTCAAGTTGGCCGTTTTTTCACAAATTACCTCAAACCACAAAAACGTGGAACTTTTTTTGTTAAACTCAAATTACTTGAGGGTAACTAAACCTTTCGGTGATAATTTGCAACCATTTTGCTCTTACGCGACGAAGGGAAATTTCCTCATAAATACCTACAACTACTAAGTAGGTAACATTATACTCTCTCTAAGGCTTTAACATTAACAAGCACTGTTTAAAGAATAAACTTTGTTTTGATTTTTCTAGCTTATTTTTCTGAGATTCCTATTGTTTTTTTTTTTACCTGAAACCTGAAACGAAATTACTCGAAACATACCAAGATTGTAGATTGTAGATTGTACCTGAATCTGCGGATCAGGGTGATGGGAGCTCAAAAGCACTGAAGCCTGGTGGCTTATTGTGCTTCTCACGAAACATACCAACCTGAAATGGGTGTTTTGCACCACCCCTCCCCCTTTTAGAGTGTAAGAGATAAACGGTTTGTTTATCAAAAAGCTTACAATTACGACTTTGCAAGTATAGCTTGACAAATATTTTCCGGAACCCCCCCCCCCCCCGGTATCCATAGTTAAAAAAGGCCTCGCAAAAATGTTTTGCTTCAGGCCTCGCATTTTCTAAGGACGGCACTGGGTTGGACGATACCTTTTTTTGTATCTATGAGTTTTATGTACCTGTTTGTATCAATGTTTGAGTTTGATCTAATATAGTACTTATTTGAACCTTGTCAGAAGTGAAAGATTTTCCAATAAACTCTGAACGAGCGCTGATACTATTTTTGAGACATAAAATTAATAATCATCAATAAACTCATAAATTATGATTGACAGTGGCCGTTGATAGGCATCTATAACCTGTTTTATTGGCGACCAGGCAACTATTTTTGCCTCCAAATGATTATGAGCTATAATTACTAATAAGTGATTTGGTAACTATAGCTTTTTATTCTGCAGCATTCTATCTTCCTAATTCTAAGAGTTTTCATTGTTGGCAGTTAGAAGAAACACTAGAGGATACTAACAAACTAATTGAACAATCATTTTGACCGACTTAACGCGTAAAACCACGAATATCCTAAACTTAACGGCTCAACCGATAATCAAAAAACGCTGAAAATTATTACACAATGGTTTATTATTTTTCTATCGATCACTCGTCTGCAAAGCCACCAACCATTCAACATGAAGAAAAACATCGATCGTATTTCGGTCAGCTTTAACTTAAACGGAGATTAGGCCTGTTTTGCGATTCACACTCGTGTTTCTGATTTATCGTACGTCCAAACTTTAAATTCTCGTAGTGAGCGAACGGTTTGTCCTACAGAGCTCCGGGTGGTCCCAAAAAATTCTAAAAATTCTATAGAATCTTAAATTGAAGGAAAAACAATACTTATATATCAAAAGTTTTTGAGTTAGGGCGTTTTCAAAATTTCAAAATTCATTTTTGAAACCTTAGAAGTGACGTAGGTACATTAACCAAAATCTTCGGGGCACAACTAGACCCTAAATGGAGCCTACATACCGAATTTCATCAAAATCGGTCAATGCTAAGTGGCAAAAGTGCCGCGTACGGCGGACGGACGGCCAAATTTTTATTCGATTTTTGGATTCTACGTGGGTACCTTGAAACGTAAACCATCAAATTTTAAGGGGGTGGTAAAAAATTTTTTTTCTTAGTCGATTCCAAAGGTTCATTATTGAAAATAATAAACCAAAATGTGTTAGGTAAATTAGGTAGAAGCTTTGTATTTATATGTCAGAAGTCGACGACACTATGCTTAATTATGCGCTACTTCAGACGGCTGGGATTTTGTGATTTGAGATCTTTTGCGTAGATTCATTTTCCTAATCAGTTCCAATTTTTAGCATGAAAATGCTTCAGCCTTGGACTAACCACCCGAAAACATTACGGGGGAGGGGTCACAGGCGAGTGTCTTGCGGGGGTGCCCCATCGCTACTCCGCCGAAAAGCGCGGCCGAAGCATGTTCCATGTTTCTTGAATTTTAGCCAAAGGCTGTAAGCAGTAAGGCGAGGGCCGAAGGGCCGAGTTTTATTAAATTTCCTATGCTCATGAAAGGGAGTTTTCCATGCACGTTTGTACAATCGCAACAATCGAATTTTTGGGTGTAAACGGGGTACCAAGTATGATTCATGATTTCAACGTACTTTTCATACCCAGTGCACATCTCGTTATTGAATGTTCCGCTTTTAAAAATAGTCAAAAATGTGAATATTTCTGATTTTAGACCTTTGAATTTTATAATTGATTTCATTTTATGATTGTGTGTTTAAAAACACAATAAAATCATACAGATGGTTGGTAATGAGGAATTTCACCGAATTCTGTTTGCATTTTTCCTGAATAGTTAATGGTGTGGGATAGATGAAAATCGGGCTGATTTCGGAAAATAAGTCTCCTGTTATTTTTGGGAGACAATCAAAATTTTTAATTTCAAAACTAACTGGGAAAACGTGAAGCGGGAACGCTCGCTGATTGGGCTGTTCGGATCGCCGTCTCCTCCAAGTGTTGCCCATTGGGATGACGAAATCGTGTTTTCTAAGAGAAAAGTTATCAAACAAAAACAGGAGAAACCTAATTTTCCCCATCTTGCTTTTTCAATTTTTTTCTTCAGTTTTTCGATTTCGAACTTTACTGTTCCGTAAAATTTTGCATCTGAGGACTATAGATTTCTCGATCTCAGCGCTTCAAGCGGCCATAAATGAACTATTCCAGGATGACGTCATTTTCCCGGTTTTTTTAAACGTTCGGGCTGAAAGTTTGCCTTAGGAGGTTTTTCGAGTAGCTGAATCCGATTTTGGGGTCAAAAATAGGAAATTCAGACATGGTGAAATTCCTCATTATGTACAAGCAAAAAGTTTGCGTTTTTACGCACATTACGCACAAATTTCCATGTTAAGATTTTTCTTTGGTACCGATACTTGGCTATGAAAGCAATAAATTGAACTTTTAACAATCCCTCATATAAATTAAAAGATACGGCGGGCAGATTTTAAAAATTGTATTTTCAAATTCTTTTTACCTAACTTGGAATATAAAACATTAAATAAAGGGGAGGAGTATAACTTCATTGATTCTGATGGTTCGTTATTGGAATAATAAACCAAATGGCTAAACATCGGTGAAAACAGAATTGGTTCTTTGAACACGTTCTGCGTGAATGTGACTTTTTAAACAATATACTTATGACATTTTATGTCTTTACTTTGGCACATAATCGAAAAAGCGTCATAAAATTGGTCACAAAATTGTGTTATGAACATTTTTAATGATTTCCACTTACAACCAAGTCGTTGAACGGAACTTTATCTTCGTCATTCGTGTTCGAAGAAAAATCGTTCACCATTCGTTGGAAAGCCCTAAATTTATGCATAAATGTTATACTGCCAAAACCGCTGTAATTATGGAAGAAAATGCGATATACCCCGAGTTAAAAGAACTGTAAACAACACGAAGAGTTTGTTACACGTCAACAAACAATTTATTATTTATTATTATTGGGGCCGCATTTTACTTCACGATGCTGTTGTCAGATAGTAGCAGATAGCAGGTGCTTTGTCATCTAGCGGCTGAGAAGTTGAGAGGGAGAGACTGTATCACATGCCAAGTGACTGGGATAAGAAGCCCGACATCGTTGCCGTCAAGCCCAACCAGTCTTGCATTATCCTGGATGACCAAGTTGTCAATGGCAGCTTGGACTTAGAGCAGACTTGGCGGGATAAGATAAGAAAGTATGATAGAGATGATTTACGGCAAGCGGTGTCGGAGCTAAAAGGAGTGGCACCCAACAACATCAGGGTGATGGCTGCAACCTTGTCGTGGCGCGGGGTGTGGTGCGGGAAAAGTGCCACGGAGTTGAGCGAGTTGGGCATCTTGGTAGGCGTACTCTGTGGTATCACCACCCGTATCCTGCTCGGTTCATATTTGAACTGGTGGTCGTTTTATAGAGGCACTTCCTTTCATCCCTCTCTCCCACCCCCACCTTCCTCATCTTCCCTCATCCCTTGGGCCGGCGTCGGGTGAGCCCTGGGCGTCCTCCCCATTAATATTTCATTTGTGTGTTTTTTTTTTCATTGTGGCGTGCCCCCTGCGACTTTCAGGGGAGTTAATTAAAAAAATAAATAATAAAATAGGTAGCAAAGGTAGACATAAAATGTCCCAATGTGTTGCATACTCGTATTTTTACGGATTTTTGCGTTATTTTGTGTAAAAAACAATAGCACTATTTTTTCAATAAAATTTGGGGCAGAGGGGGTGTATTACCTCCCTAATCGATGTAAATGTAATAAAAATTATTTTTAGGATAAAGAAATATACCAGTGGTGTACGAGGAAGCGGACTGTCCGAAGTCGTCGTGCACTTCTGTCCTGTACAAGAAGGGCACAGGACCTCTGACATGATGAACCTGTGCCAGAGCAGAGCAGGTGAGGGCTAAGGTTATCAAAGTTACCTGAAATCATAAAACAAAAGACATGAAAATGTCAATAACAATCCAGTCGATTCCAAACATCGACTAGAGAATTTTCACAAATGGTTTTGAGACAGAAAACGCTTGTTAAAGTACCTACTTGCCTACCTCCTTGAGTAATTGTTTCACAAAAATTTCAAGTTTTTAAGAAAATGTTCACAATTACAAGCAAAAAGGCGAGTGTGTTAGCTAGGAATTTTATGGGTTCAAAGGGAATACCAGAAAATAGGCCAAAAAAGAACAAAAAACATATTTTTAGTTTTTTTTTTGTGTGGATATTACCACTCTGGTACAATTATTCGGATTCAGTAAAAAATGTATGATATAAAAAAGTACGCCCAGATTGAAAATTGTAAAAAAATTGAACACACTATAGGTAGGTAGGTATATAAACAATTTTGTATAAAAATGAAAACCATCGTATATTTGTTCTAGATGCAAAAATGCAATAGCCGAGTGGGTACTCTATGAGTTCGTGGAGACAAATGGAACATGAATATGGGCTCTTAACAGCTTCAAGACCTGTATACAGTATGTTGGTATGGTGTAGGTTCTGGTATACATAAAATAGGGGGGAAATAACAAATTACGTGTGGGAACTCAATGAATGCGATTTCATGATGAGGAGAGTATTTTTGAGGTTTTTTGAATGATTAACAAAGGGATTCATAGTACAATTTTAACAATTCGTGCCGTGTGCCACACCCACAAGGCTGGCTACTCTCTCTTAAAGCATAATATTTCGATTTTCTTAACGATTGCTCTAAAGATTAAAAAAAAAGAAAATCGACCAAAAAGTCTAGTTGAATGAAAGGACTTTTTTTTGTACTGAATAGAATTTTAGTCGATTGATCTTTAAAAACTGAAGAAGAACTGCTAGAATAGCCAAAACCAATATGTTATCTAAAGAGAGATAAAGAGTAAAACCAATAACATTAAAAGTGTTCCCACTAAATCGTTAAATTTTTGTAATGATTTTTTGTTCAATAAAAAGTGAGAGGATTTGCGTTTGGTTCCTTTCTTTATTGATCTATTGTTGCAATAATGAACTATCCGTTATAGTGTCCCTGGGCACTTTTTTGCGAACCCCCAATTAACTCGGTTTTATGCACTTTCTTGCAATTTCCCATTTACCTACAGTAGTAAGTAGTGACCATATTTGAAAAAAAAAATTACATGAAATTTAGAACAAATTATATTCCCTTTTCTTCTAAAATGGAGCCTTAACCAATTCTTTATTCCATCAAAGAGGTTTTCATAAACCGGAAATTTTCACACAATCTTTTATTCTTAGCGGAGATTACTTCCATTTAATAGATGTTTTTGATTATGTCTGTCTTGAAACATTTTAAAGCGACTTTTAGTATTTCCACTATAATAATATTAATATGATATGATATGACATAATATTAATCATGATAATACAGTTATCCAGCCATTATTTTGGTAATATTGTTGGTTCTGCAAACTACAAGTTCCAATTACTCATTTAAATAAATATCTTTGCTCTTTAAGTGATTCCTACTGCTAATAATTATATATAAATAAGCAGAATGCAACCTACTGAGATAAAGAATATAATTGCGCCAAGTCTGTATCAATCGATTTTAGCAGGAGAGAATCACATTTTCTTGCTTCTGTTCAGTGAATTAGTAAGTTAATTAATCTCATGATATCGTAATTTTTCTCAGTTCTATGTATCCGAATTGACCTAAATGCGTATTGAACAGGAGACTACTCAATGTTAAATTTAAAACTAGGCAATCACAAGTAAGGTGTAGTAAGGTGAAGGGATCGTAAGATCTCAGTTGAAGGACAAGTAATTGTAAAATAAACAATTTTTGTTCCTGGTGAGTAGCTGCTCTATGGGTCTGGATTGGGTAGTATTTATGGAGGTGCCTAATTAATATTTCTCCAAAGGCAGAAAACTCTTATTTAGTTCATTTCAAGACCATGAACAACTAGTTCCATGTAATTTGGGCAGAAGTGGCGGAAAAAGCTTGGTATTTCCATTTCCATTAGTTATAGTCGAAGTATTTCCCTTTCTTTTATATTGCTTGACGAAGATCAATCAAGATTCAAGAGTTAATAGTACTGAACCAAAAGCGCTCCTTTTGGTTTATTATTTTCAATAATGAACCTTTGGAATCGACCGAGAAAAAAAATTTTTAGCACCCCTCAATATTTGATGGTTTACGTTTCAAGGTACGTAGAATCCAAAAATCGAATAAAAATTTGGCCGTCCGTCCACCGTCCGCCGTACGCCGTACGCGGCACTTTCCCCACTTAGCATTTACCGATTTTGATGAAATTTGGTATGTAGGCTCCATCTGAGGTCTACTTGTGCTCCGAAGATTTTGGTTGATGTAAGTCAGTTCTAAGGGTTCCAAAATGAATTTTGAAATTTTGAAAACGCCCTAACTCAAAAAATTTCAATATAAAGGTATTGTTTTTCCTTCAATTTAGGATTCTATAAAATTTTTAGAATTTTTTGAGACCACGCGGAGCTCTGTAGTACAAACCGTTCGCTCGCTACGCGAATTTACGTACGATAAATCAGAAACACGAGTGTGAATCGCAAAAGAAGCCTAATCTCCGTTCAAATTTTAGCTGACCGAAATACGATCTATGTTTTTCTTCAAGTTGGATGGTTGGTGGCTTTGTAGACGAGTGATCTATAGAAAAATAATAAACCATAGTGTAATAATTTGCAGCGTTTTTTAAAATTTTAGGCGGAAAAGAAATTTGCAAAATGTTAGACTGTCCCGCAAAACACGAGACGTCTAGTAGTACTAATACCCTTCAAACTTTGAATTTCGTCTACTTACGGAGGTAAACATTTTTGGAGGTAAGGCCGGGACTCGGTTGGACACTGCTCAACTCATAATTAGAATTCCTTTATATACTCGGAGGACGAGAAGAATGTTGTTGTCAAGTCGAGGAACCCGGTTGTAGATTCGGTACCAGATACCGAAAAACCGATGTTTTTCCGGGGGAGATAAAGCGGGCGATCTTCAGTCATTAGAGTGGCAAACATCTCGCGGTTGAATGGAATCTGTCAGCTACCTGGTACGTCACAGCACTAGGAGAAGAAAGTAAAATATATAGGTGTATAAGTAGGTACGTAGAGGCCCTCAGTAGCACAAAATTACGACTCCCTTTGGCACAAAAATGATGATAATTTACTAATTTTAATGGCTGTAGAAGTGAGGAGATTCCTGCGTCGCGGAAGTTATAAAAGCTGCAAATTATGACACATAAGTTTTTCTTTATTTTTCTGTATAGTTCACTCGCCAACTATCGGTGGGAGGAGGGAGATGAGGGGTCTTCAAGGCAAAGAACGAGGTTCCCACGTTTTCTGATAAATTTCACTATACACGCACATTTATCGACGATTTGTTGATCGTCTGGGTGTCATCATTCGTTTCCTAAAAATTATCGTTTTATCTTATATCAATGAAAAACGCTGCAAATTATTACACAATGGTTTATTATTTTTTATTTTTCTATATAGATCACTCGTCTGCAAAGCCACCAACCGTCCAACATGAAGAAAAACATCGATTGCATTTCGGTCAGCTATAATTTGAACGGAGATTAGGCCTCTTTTGCGATTCACACTCGTGTTTCTGATTTATCGTACGTCCATTCTTGAAATTCTCGTAGTGAGCGAACGGTTTGTCCTACAGAGCTCCGGGTGGTCTCAAAAAATTCTAAAAATTCTATAGAATCTTAAATTGAAGGAAAAACAATACCTTTATATCGAAATTTTTCGAGTTAGGGTGTTTTCAAAATTTCAAAATTTATGGAACACTTAGAAGTGACCTACCTCATTCAAAATCTTCGGGGCACAACTAGACCCAAGAAGGAGCCTACATACCAAATTTCATCAAAATCGGTCAATGCTAAGTGGCAAAAGTGCCGCGTACGGCGGACGGACGGCCAAATTTTTAATCGATTTTTGGATTCTACGTACCTTGAAACGTAAACCATCAAATTTTGAGGGGGTGTTAAAATTTTTTTTTCTTGGTCGATTCCAAAGGTTCATTGTTGAAAATAATAAACCAAAACGTAATGGAAAATTGATTAGGTAATAATTGATTATCAGCATTTGGCGTCGGTCCTACCAAGCTCTGGTTAGTGTAAAAAAAAGTCTGCCAAGTGGGTGTGGCACATAGCTTCCTCGTATCCATAACCCGATTGTATAGATGAGCCGAGCATAGTAGTTAATCTCAAAACATCAAAACAAGTTAATTTGTAACATCCCTGAAAATTTCATTGAAATCGGATGGAAAATGTAGAAGTTATGGCCGTTACAAGGAATTCACGTTTGCGCATGCGCAGTGGCTACTATCAGTCCGAAGGTGATGATTTTCATAGGGGACCGTCTACACACCAACCCGCACAATCCCTGAAAATCTCATTGAAATCGGATGGAAAATGTAGAAGTTATGGCTGTTACAAGGAATTCACGTTTGCGCATGCGCAGTCGCTTCTATCAGTCCGGGGATGATGATTTTCATAGGGGACCGTCTACACACCAACCCGCACAATCCCTGTAAATTTCATTGAAACCGAACAATAACTTCGTATAGTTATGCGCGTTACAAGGAATTCATGACAGACAGATAGACAGACAGACACACAGACACTAAACCAAAATTGTTCAGAAAGGTCTAAAACGCAAAACGCGAGTGAAAATTTTGATTTTGGAGAACTTTTTTTTCGACCTTGAAAAGTGAGAACAAGGCTTCCGCTACCTTGGTAGACTCGGAAGCAATACTTGAAACATTTGATAATTTAAAACGCTGCAAATTATTACACAAAGGTTTATTACTTTTCTCTATAGATCAGTAACCTGCCAAGAGATTGCCACAACCTTCCAACCATTTTTCAGCTTCACAGTCAAGTTTATTTTGAAGAAATAAAGAGCTGCGGGTGCCTTCATTAGGAAATTTGATTACTGGTTGCAAAGGACGAGAAGAATCGAAAAACAATAGCATTTTGGTTAGCTAAAATTTGAACGGAGATTAGGCCACTTTTGCGATTCACACTTGTGTTTCTAATTTGTCATAAAGAGCTGGGACGTTTTGAAACTTTAACTCTTATTTTTCAATCCTTATAAACGACTGACAGCCAAAAGTTTCGGGGCACTACTAGACTCCAAATGGAGTCCATGTACCAAATTTCATCAAACTACGGCGGACGGCGAACGGACGGCAAAATTTTTACCAATTTTCGGATTCTATTAACCTTGAAACTTAAACCAACAAATTTTTAATTGTTTACTATTGAAAAAATAAATCAAAATTAATGAAAAAAAAAACTTGTATTTCAAAAGTTTTTAGCTAGAAAGTTTTGAAGATGCTTTCCCCCCACTTTTTACCCTTAAGAATAGGCTGACAAATAACCAAAAGTTTCAGGGCACAACTAGATCCCAAAAGCAGCTGATAGGTATACCAAAATTTATTAATCGAAACTGCCCAAAATACCACGTACGCAGGACGGACGGTAAAATTTGTATTTGATTTTTGGATTTTACATGTATCTTGAAACGTATATAATCAATTTTATTGGGTTACTAGTTTTTTCTGGCTCAATTCCAGAGGTTCATCAAACCAAATTTAAAAATCAAAAATACAGCAATGAAATATTACCTAATTAATTATTTTTAATAATTGAATTTATTCAGTTGTTTTTTGGGAGATAGGTTATTTTGTTTTCCCTTTCTCAAAGATAGGGCCAATCAATAATAAAAAATATAAAAAAGTGCCCACCAAAATAAACATTTCGACTGGTATTGTGCGTTCTATACCTCTTTGAACAACATTGATTCCACGTCTGTCGGAATTCAATCCGTGTCCTTTTATCAGTACGATTGTCCTTCAATCAATTGCGTCCTTCAATCAGTGTTCAATCAGTGTACTCGACACAATGATCCAAGTTTAATTAAATTTTCAGGGTTAGCATTGAGAAGGAATATACATTTTTACAAGTAGCTTTCTGAACAATATTAGTGTCTGTCTGACTGTCGTTGGGATCATTTCAAGGCAAACCCAGTTTTTTGGGCAATATCTTACTAATACACAAATATTGTTGGTACGATTTTGAAGGGATTTACAGAAAATGTCGAATTCAGTCCCTGGACAATTATTTAAATGAAATGAATTTATTATCGTTACATGTGCACATGTTGAGTCAAAACATGTGCGTATGGGTAAATTAAAAATCGTTCAGTCTTCGATTCTTCAGTTCCGAATAGTCCAAAATGGGTTTCGGGTGGTTTTTTGGTTTCTGCTTAAAATGGGTGCCATTGGAGCTTTAATTTCATTGCATTTGGATCAATAAATACCTAACTGTTTGAGAAAAAATAAAAACGTTGAATTCCTTGTGACAGGCCATTTAAAAAGAAAATTGATGACAATTTCAGTCATTACATGTAATAATTGTTCGATGGTCCCAAGTGAATCTCCGTTACAAAACAAACTTTTTCCAAAATGTTGATTTCTCAAAATCTCCAAATTTTGCTATAATTAGAGGAAATAGAAGGTGCTCTCGGAATAATATCCCTCATGAATTTCGCGTTAACGACGTAGGTATCTAACCACAGCGTTATTGGTAGATACTCCCAGTAAATTCGGTAATGAAGGTTATGAGCAATACAATTTTTTGCCATCAACATTGATGTCAAGAATATCAGGTAACTGGTACATTCGCTGTGTAGATCCACTAAGTTGGTAGTTATGTCAAATTACGGAAATTGGGAATAAAATCGACAGATAATTGTGTTCATGCATAACTACAGATAAATTCCCCAATTGGATCGTATTTTGCAAGATCATTTCGATAATTTCCCAGATTGACGAACATCAAACAGGGAGAAGTTATTCGCGATCAAATTGGGAATTTTGTCGATTTTAACATGGAACATGTTTCAGCCGTGAGCTAATTGCCCAAAAAGGTCACAAAATTGTGTTATGAAAATAGAGACCCCCCCCCCCCCATTAACATGAATCATGTTTTAGCCGGGAGCTAACTAGCCAAAATAGTCAGGAAATTGAGTTACGAAAACGCGACCCCCCCTCCCCTACTTTGCAATGATTTCCACTTACAATCAAGTCGTTCTGTCGAAGAAAGCCATAAATTTATGCTTAAAATTATATCCTGTCAAAACCGCTGTAATTATGGAAGAAACTGAGATGTACCCCTGAGTTGAACGAACTGTAAACAACATTCGCGCTTTGTTACACGTCAAAAAACAATTATTGAAAAGCATATTATTATTATAGGCAGGTAGCGAAGTATTTTTTAAAAATGCATTTTAGATATAAAGCTGTTGGGGATAACATAACTTTTGTATTATACCTACCTACGACTAAAAGCTCTGCACTAAATTTGGCTAAAACATGTTCCATGTTAGTATAATTTACGCCGTAGGCGTTAGGTAAGTAAAATAACACCCGGGGCGTCCAGGGGGGCCTTGCCCCTGGCGAGTTGCGAAGCGCCAAGTTTTTTAATGCATTTTAGGTATGTTGCTAGGGATAATATAACTTTTGTATTATCCAACCCACTGAAATCGTTTTCCACTCATTGAAAAGCTATTGATTTATCCAACATTTCATTCTAACTCTCATTGCCAATTTTTCGCCCCTTACCCTATTGATAAGGGCTGGAAAATGCTAAAATTGATATACGATATTGACATTGATATTTCATTCTTCATACTGTAGGTACATATTTGTACATAGTATAAGTCGATACAAATTATTAAAGCTTGATTATAACTATCTAATACTAACATGTAGGGCAAGATATCAACAAAAATTATAATTAGGCAAAAAGTCAACAATAAAGAGCTCGAACTATAAAACAATGAGGAACAGGAACTAAGTGTAATAGGAACTAGTGTGATCGGTACTCCTAGGAACAAGGTGTGTGTGAAATACTTAAGTATTTCTATACCTACCTACGACTAAAGGCTCTGCACTAAATCTGGCTAAAAACAAGTTTCATGTTTTAATCATTTACGCAGTCCGGAGGGTCCAGGGAGACTTGCCTTGAGTTTCTTGGTTGTGTCCAAGTTGTCAATGGCAGCTTGGACATGGAGCAGACTTGGCGGGCTAAGATAAGAAAGTATGATAGAGATGATTTACGGCAAGCGGTGTCGGAGCTAAAAGGAGTGGCACCAAACAACATCAGGGTGATGGCTGCAACCTTGTCCGGGAAGAGTGCCACGGAGTTGCGCGAGTTGGGCATCTCGATAGGCGTACTCCGTGGTATCACCACCCGTGTCCTGCTCGGCTCGTATTTGAACTGGTGGTCGTTTTATAGAGGCACTTCCCTTCATCCCACCCCCACCTTCCTCATCTTCCCTCATCCCTAGGGCTGGCGTCGGGTGAGTCCTGGGCGTCCTCCCCATTATATTTGATTTATTTATTTATTTTCATTTATGGCGTGGGGCACGGAGGGGGCCTCCGCCACAAAAGACATTTTGTCTTTGAGGGGAGTTTAATTAAAAAAAAGGCTTCTAATGATCGGATAGTGATCTAGGAGTCAGAAGTTGGTTCTAGAATAGAAATTACTAATGAATTTTCATAGCAATCTTATCTGAAATACAAATTGTGAAGAATCGACATAAATCGTACAAAATTCTTATAATGTTGTTGATTATGAATGTAGGAAAAAAGGGACTTGGTTCCATGTTTCATATCACAGAATTTAGGTTACTGAGTTGAGGAATAGTTCAGATCAACGAAATTATTTCCGAACCCACAGATACTTACTTCATGTCTACGTTAATCTTGTGAGGAAGCTGTACTGCCCTCCGAACGTCTCAGAAGTTTTTGTTATTACCTCCTGTAGTGTATAAATATGACAGATATACAAATCAAAACGTTTTTCTTCTTCTTCTAAAGAGAGAGATAGTATAGGGTGTGGAAGGAAATAAATGTGTGAAGGAGTTCGGAGAGGGAGGGAAGGAAATAATCTGAGGTTGTGTAATAATTTGACCTCATAACTGAAAGAATTAGATATGGAAGGATATACCTCGAAACTAAAGTTTCATTGTTGTACTGATTTGAGCGGGGCGTACATCAACTAATTATGATCTCCAGTCATCAATTCACACCGTAATTTCATGCGAGATTGTCATTCCATTAGAGCACCGTAATTGTCTATCGAAGCTGTGAACTATATGGACTGTTGTTATTGTTCGAGGCGATTCCTTTCTTAAGATACTGTTTTTATTAGATGGTTGATTGGTTTGCTTGGCTACCAATTTAAATTGAAACGCTCATCACATCCATCTCCTTCATCCGCCGATCTTCTGGAGCACGAGAACCTCATACGTATCAATCGGTAGGCATCACAGTTTATATTCCTTTGATTCCTCACCTGTTCCTGTTTTGGGTTTTTTCAATAATAAACCTTTGGAATCTAGCAAGAGAAAAACCTCTCCCAAGTGGGTGTGGCACATAGCTTCCTCGTATCCGTAACCCGGTTGTATAGATGATCTGATGCATACTAGCTAATTTTTTAGTAGCTAAATCAGTCACTAAATACCTTCTACTACCATCTACACGTCAACCCGCACAATATCTGAATGTTTCATCGTAATCGGATGGAAAATGTGAAAGTTACGGCTGTGACAAGGAATTCACAATTGCTCATTCGTACTAACTACTATCAGTTCTGGGCGATGATTTTCATAGGGGACCATCTACATGCCAATCCGTACAATCCCTGAAAATGTCTTTGAAATCGGATGGAAAATGTAAAAGTTATGGCTTTTACAAGGAAACACAAGTTTGCGCATGCGCAGTGTCTACTATCAATCTGGGGGCAATTATTTAGATAGATAGTCAAAGGGGTACACAGTTGTCTGAAAATGAAGCAAAAAATGGATTTACAATGGTCCACAATCACAAGACGGTTCAGACAGACAGACAGACAGACAATACGGTTAAGTCGGTTCAGACAAAACGGTTCACAAAACAAGACAAGACGCTTCAGGCAAGACAAGACAAGACGGTTCATAAGATGGTTCAGAATCAACGGACGGCTAATTTCTGTGTACCTCGTTCCTTTCTTAAAGATCTAAAAGAGGTGATCGGGTACAAATCACGAAATCTAGAAAAATTAGTGTAGTAACAATTGTCGAACTTGTTCTGATCAAATGCAGCGCTCCTATTTTCTCAGATTAGGATTTCCAGAATGAAGAAGGCTGGTCTAGTTGTTAGCATCTCTTGCTTTTGAATGGGCCACAAGATAGATGGGAAGAGTGCGAAATGAAATTAATTTCTTCATTATAAATAAGTAATATATATGCTATTCATATTCGGCGATTTAACCAAGAACAAGAAGACATTATGGATCACGGTGCCTTATAAACTGAACTGTAGTATGCGCATGAGAAAGCAACGAGAGTGCAAAAGTAAGCAAAAGTATTGTGTTGCCTCGCAGCAGGTTAGAGATGGGTATCGTTATAAAAGTATCGATATTTTGTATCGATACTGTATCGTATCCGAGTATCGATATCCCAAATATCGTTGGGCATGAGTATCGATATTTTAAAGTATCGAGTATCGCTACTTTAGTGTCACAAACTATCAATATTATCAAATACTCTCAAGAAAAATAATTTTTCAACAATTTTTATTTATTTTTCACTATCAAGAGTCCAAGCAGGGTGATTTTCTCCATGATATAAACGTTATTTGTGCAACCAAAGAGTAATGATCCAAAAGCCTCTCTACTTTCTTCATTTTTTAGCCATTATGTTGAATTTTCCGCAAGAACTGTATCGATATTCGATATTTAAAAATATCGGATCCAAAGTATCGATATCCAAAAATATCGGATAGTGCAGTATCGATACTAAAATATCGAGTATCGGTACAAAAGTATCGATATTTTTAAATATCGAGTATCGATACCCATCCCTACAGCAGGTATTATTGCTTCCGAGTCTACCAAGGTAGCGGAAGCAATGTTTTCACTTTTCAAGGTTGGAAAAAACATTCTCCAAAATCAAACAATCGAAAATCTTTGTAACGAGCAAAACTGCACGAAGTTATTGTCTGTTTTTGATAAAAATTTCAGGGATAGTGCGGGTTGACGTGTAGATGGTCCCACAATAAAAATAACACCCCCGAAATGATGGTAGTTGCTGCGCATGTGCAAACGTGAATTCCTTGTTACAACTTTAACATTTGCACTATAATTTCGATGAAATTTTCTGGGATTAAGCGGGTTGGAGTTAGATAGTTTCCTATTAAAATCACTGCCACCAGACTGACAGTAGGTGCTGCGCATGTGCAAAAGTGTATTCCCTTTTAACAGCCATAACTTCTGAATTTCTTATCTGATTTCGATGAAATTTCCAGCGACTGTGTGGGTTTGAATGTGGATGGTCCCCTTCATCACCACCAGACTAATAGTAGCGCAAACGTTAAATCCTTGTTACAGCCATGAATTCTACATTTTTCATCTGAATTTGAGGAAATTTCTACAGATTGTACGGCTGGTGGGAAGGGGGGGGGGTCGGTTACTATCCCCTATGTCCTATATTAGGGTACTGCAAGGTACTTAGTGATTGATGTTTTGAGATTAGCTTCTATGCATCATGGATCATCTGTACAATGGTTATGGATACGAGGAAGCTATGTGCCACACCCACTTGGCAGACTTTTTTGGTTTGTTATTTTCAATAATGAACCCTTGGAATCGACCAAGAAAAAAAATTTTCAACACCCCCTCAAAATTTGATGGTTTACTACGTTTCAAGGTACGTAGAATCCAACAATCGAATAAAAATTTGGCCGTCCGTCCGCTGTACGCGGCACTTTCCCCACTCAGCATTGACCGATTTTGATGAAATTTGGTATGTAGGCTCCATTTGGGGTTTAGTTGTGCCCCGAAGATTTTGGTTGATGTAGGTCACTTCTAAGGGTTCCAAAATAAATTTTGAAAACGCCCTAACTCAAAAAATTTTGATATAAAGGTATTTTTTTTCCTTCAATTTAAGATTCTATAGAATTTTTAGAATTTTTTGAGACCACCCGGAGCTTTGTAGGACAAACCGTTCGCTCACTACGATAATTTAAAGTTTGGACGTACGATAAATCAGAAACACGAGTGTGAATCGCAAAAGAGGCCTAATCTCCGTTCAAATTAAAGCTGACCGAAATGCGATCGATGTTTTTCTTCATGTTGGTTGGTGGCTTTGCAGACGAGTGATCTATATAGAAAAATGAAAAATAATAAACCACTGTGTAATAATTTGCAAAGTTTTTTGTTTCACACTATACTTACATTGGTTTCAGACCTGAGAACCAACTATGCGTTCTCTCGCTCAGGTTGGCGTGCTTCTGTCACTCACTTTAGCTGTGCCCATCGGTGCAGTCGACGAAGACAAATGTCGTCTATCTCCATCTTTGGTGAAGGAAATCAAAGGGTATCAACACATTGTGGACACCATTATCGAATCTCTCTTGAGCGGCCCGTTTAAAAATCTCGTCTACGATGAGATTTTGTCTTTCACTGATAAGTTTGGAGGAAGGATGTCGGGAACGGCTACCTTGGAGCGCTCCATCGACTATCTTATTGGGAGAACCAATTATTACCAAAATTTGGACATATCAACTGAGGCAGTCAAAGTGCCTCGTTGGGTGAGGTACGTCACGATCAAAATGATTTTGGAATGACTACTAGAATAATTAAAAAAAAAGTTCCCCTTGAATGACGGTTTATAATTTTGAACTAGCCGGTTACCCTTGCTTTGGATGGACTCACATGTACGTTTCATGATGATTTTTTAATTACCATACTCAGTATGTTTAAATTTTCTATCATTTTTGAAAGATGAGGCCCTCAACCTGGCTGTCTCTAACCATTCTGATCACTTTCAGTGCGTAGACATTTTGAGGATCTAGGATAGCATCTGACCTCTTTACGAACGTTTCTATTAGCCCATGCATACTGAATATCAGAGCTCAATGAAAAAATTCTCCTCGGAATTAGTTTCGACGTGCAGTGTAAAAGTTATAGATAAGTGCACAAGTTGTAGTGCACTATTTAATAGTCCAGGCACTCCCTTTAGTAGAGCATAGACGAATATTGAGTAGTTCCACATTCAGACGTTTAAAGATTGCGTACACTTTCAAATCGCTCTCAATGTTCTTAAGAGTAATTATGATAAATTATCGTACTTTTCCTCAGAGGTAAAGAGTCAGCTTATTTATTACAACCTCGTCGGAAGAAACTTGCAATGCTCGGCCTGGGTGGCAGCGTGGGGACGCCACGTGGAGGGATCATTGCCGAAGCGGTCGCTGTCAGAGGATTCGAAGAGCTTCGCGAATTGGGAGGGAGAGGTTGGGTGAGTTGAAAGATTGCAAAATGCAATAATACCACACTTAGAGAATTTACAGAAACAAATTTGGAATTGAAATCTCTGCTCCTCATTCAATGTTATTGAATACATACCTTTATATTACCTACATAAATATTCAATATATTTACCTTAGAAGGTAAAAAATACAAAGGATTTTGGATTTGTAGTAATTAACGACTCACTATTTGGAGTGTTGAAACTCCAGGATACCAATACAGCATTGGACGGAATAAGTGAGCTGTCTAAAAACCAGATTTGGACTATCTGAACGGATGAAAAGTTTCCCATTCACTTTCTAATCATCTCTCATTTCTTTGCAAATGGTTCCACTTCTGTCGTAGAAAAATTATTGACTCTTATATTTTGAACCCAATGACGTCAGCTTCCAAATACCTTCTGTGTTCTTACAATGTATCCATTTCCAATGCCCGCTCTTATTTCAATTTAATTATTTTCAAATCTGATCATATCTATCGTAATATCTAGTCGGTAACATACAAGGTACCTACGAGTATAAACCTAGTCTCCTAGGATATAAGTACCGTCAACTGGTACAACTTTGTGCCAATTTTGAGGTTTTTTACGTGTAAATACTTTACTTTTCATCGTATATTATTGAAAAATTTACCCAACGTACCTCTACTTTCCAAGTATCAAATGCCACCATGAAAAAAATTCTATATCTTATGCAAGAATAGAGAGAAATGTTTTTTCGTGGCACATTCTTGTACCCCATAAGGGTACAACAATGTACCAACATTTTTTTTAGCTTGAAAATATACGAATATCGAGCAGTGGACACTTCTTGCCCTGGTTTCTTTGTTACTCATCATGTTAACTTTGAAAAGGAACCAAAAACAAGCTTGTTTCTAAAAAAATTTCAATATTTTTCAACTTTTTAAGGAGTGTGTGATCACAAAAAAACTCGAAACCTTGACTTCTTCATTTTTTAATAAAATTCAGTAAGCATAACACAGAAAATATATTTTTTATAACAAAAATATAACCCTGATTTATATGGCTCAATTGAAAAGTAATTCCAAAACCATGGATGAACGGATGAACAGAAAATTTTGAGATTTTTAGGTAACCATCAGGAGGTTAGTCGGAGTGAAGATAATTGGAGTATTTAAATTTTTCAAAATTTGAAAATACATTTAATCATACATTTAATGTATGATACCACAAAAATATATGATAACATTTTAAAATCTAAAATGCAAGCTCATTGCTCTCTTTCTTGACTAAAAATATGAAGAATTACAAAAAATAGTCCATGTACATAAACTAGGAATAAAGTAACTATGATAGCTGCTAGTTACCACACTTTCCAACTCCGATATGAAGGTAAAGGGAAAGATTTTGGTGATGGTACCCTCCTGGACCAAAGACCCGGGTGTCCACGGATACAGCCAGCTGAAACAGTATCGAAAAAACTCCGCTTCAAAAGCTGCAGAATACGGAGCTGTGGCAGTACTGATACGATCGGCAACTCCCTACAGCTTAAATGTGCCCCACACTGGGTACTTGACGTATGCAGAAGGTGTTAAGAAAATACCGATTGCCGCCATCACAGTTGAAGATGCTGACTGGATATTGAGGATGACCAACAGAGGTGAGACACATAATTAATTATAATGTAAGTAGTTGCCTTATATCACATAAGACTCAATATGTCCTTAATATAGAGGCAAGCTAACAAATTTTAGCTTCAAGATATACTTTTCTTTGGTGAGCTAAGGGTGGACAGTTAAACTTGTCAATCGTTCTCAGAAGTACCAGAGAGGCTAACTGTAAATTTTCCAGCTGATCAGGGAGGAGCTCTTTGTCATTGTACTCAACTGTCCTGGGGTGGCTGCTTCTGGAATTTCAGCTTCGACTTTTAGCACCCCACAGATTATACACTGCCTTCTCATATAGCAGTAGTTATAGAGACCACCACGTCCTTGATATTTTGTACTGTCCAACACACTTGGCAGTTTTTTCCTAGTACAAGTATATTGCCAACTCTTTCGGCAAACGATAGAAAAAATTGATTCGGTTGTCAGAAACCTCTTTTATGGTTTATCATTTTCAATAATGAACCTTTGGGATCGAGCAAGAAGGGAAATTGTAACCCACGCCCCTCCCCCCATCAAAATTTAAAATTTGATGGTTTACGTTTCAGGGTACTTTGAATTCGAAAATCGAATGAAACATTTTCCGTCTTTCCGCCGTGCATCGTTAGCAGCACTTTTCTTAGTTATGTATCGATTTTGATGAAATTTGGTATACAGGGAGTCTAAACTTAAGATGGGCATACTTTCAGCGTTAGATTTTACAAGGTATTTCCAACAAAAATGTCTCAAAGCAATTTTTTCTTAACCCACTCAAAATCCCTTTTTTTCACTTCGAAGTTTTTTTTTGCGTCTTCGGCCTTACGCCATTAAAACTGTCATAACTCCTGTTATTTACCAAGTAAATTAAAATTTAAGGATATCGTTGGGAATAGCATTAAATTTCCAAGCTATCTAGTATGGAACCAAAATCTTTAATGATAAAAATTTCTAAAAAATCAAGTCAAAAAGCAATCTTTAAATTTTTTTCAAAATCCTATTTTTTCTTTTCGATGTTTTCACTTTGAACGCCTGCCCATTTCGATGAGTGCTCTTCGGAAAAAATATGCTCAAATTGTTAGCTTTCCAATGGTATATCAATTTTTCTTTTTAAAATCCAAATTAGAAGAGTAAATCAAATTTGAATGCAAGAAAACGTGAGTTTTACAAGAAAATCGAGTGTTTGACGCGGTATAGGGTCACCCTCGGTCACAAGATGGCTTGACGAGTTTGGTATCAATCCCTACATATTTTTTTATGCTGAATCCAATGGTGACACTTACGAATAATTCTGACTGCTTGAAAGTGGACTTTTCGAGGAAAATCTTCATTTTTTATTCATAAAATACGCATTATTCGTAGATATGGTAGTGAGCATAAAGTAACACCTTTCTACTTACTTTACGCTCACTACCATATTTATGAATAATGAGTTTGTTATTGTCACAATATGAAGGTTTTCCTCGAAAAATCCATTTTCTAGAAGTCAGAACTATTCGGATGTGTCACCATTGGGTTCGGCGTAAAAAACTACATGGGAAATAATAACAAACTCGTCAAGTCATCTAGAGATCGAGGGTGACCATAAACCGCCTAAAACACTCGATTTTCAAGTAAAACTCACGTTTTCAAACTCAATAAAACTTTTTGAAAAAATGTAAAGTTTGCTTTTTGACTTGATTTTTAGAATTTGTTTATCGCTAAAAGATTTTGATTTTACACTAGGTAGCTTGGAAATTTAAGACTCATTCCAACGATATCCTAAAATTTGAAATTACTTGATAAATAACAGGAGTTATGACAGTTTTAATGACGTAAGGTCGAAAACGCGAAAAAAAACTTCGAAGTGAAAAAAGGCATTTTGAGTGGTCGAGAAAAAATTGCTAATAGACATTTTTTGTTGCAAATTAGTTGTACAATCGAACCTTGAAGTTTGGACAATCCAAATAGTAGACACCCTGTATAGGCTCCATTTGGAGTCTTGTTGTGCCGCAATGATGTTGTCAATCACTTGTAAGGGAAAAATAGAGATTGTAATTTTCAGATCGCCCTAGCTCAAAAACTCTGGACATAAAGGTATTGTTTTTCCATGAATTTGAAACAGAATTGAATTTTTGAAAAGGCCACCCGTAAGAGACCGCCATGTAAGACCAACAGTTCGCTCCCTATGAGGACTTAGGGTTGGACTTACAACAAATCAGAAACACGTGTGTGAATCTTTTTTTTGAAGGCACATGCAACCTTTAAGTGGTCATGGGCGCCATATTAAATGCTACAATACATTATCTATCATGAACAATTATCAAAACAGTGAGAAAAACAAAAGCTATTACTGTTTGTAGAACACTGTTAGAGTTCTCAATTTATGAACAACGTCGTTCAAGCAAGCTGAATTGTTTCCCAGGAGCTCAAGTTCCTCGGAGTTTCTGGGGTTGATGTAAATTGGGCATTCAGTCACCAGGTGAGAAATGGTCAGTGGGCATCCATAGGTTGAGCAGTTGTGATTCGAAAAGATTGTGTACTGACGGAAATAGGCCTAATATCTGTTCAAATTTCAGCTGATTAAATTCTCTAAAATTAGAACCGGTTCATTTCTTTCAGTAGAGTTTCAAGTCACTCAGCTGGTCTTCCTTAGCAACCAGAACCAAATATCGTAATGAAGGCAACCACAGGTCTCTAGTCGATAGAAATGTTATTGATAGGTATAGTATGAATGGAAAAGCAGAGTTCTATGTAGACGGGTGAGCTGTACAGTAAAATAATAAACCATTTTGTATTAATTTCCAAGGTTGAGAGCGAAATGCAAAAACGCCCATCAAAATCGCCAAAACTGTTTAAAAGCTGAACACAATTATTGTGTAGCGCGCACATTGTTCTGGAAGAACCTATTCCCTCTGCCACAACCCTAAAATTATTTTCATGTAGTCAATTGCTATATTTCTCTATGGGTCATGGTTTCGGTGTGGTAGGAGAGAACAGGACCCACTACGAACCCGAACAAAACAGTATGTTAATCAGTGTAGTTCAGATTACAAAATAATTATTTTTCTCTTTTTGGAGATGATGCAACGTCTAATAGGTTTGGTGTGATCTGAAGGTGACAGAATCAAGATCAAGCTGAAAATGCAAGCAAGGAATATGGAAGACGTTTATTCGAGGAACACAATAGTGGAACTAAAAGGACACCAATACCCTAACAAATACGTTCTGGTGTCGGGTCATGTGGATTCGTGGGACATTGGCAACGGAGTCCAGGATGATGCTGGAGGAATGTTCATATCCCTGTTTGCTCCAATCCTTTTGAAAGCTTTGGGTCTGATCCCACGAAGGAGTATCAGGTGAAAACTCTTTAATCCCTTATGGTGATGATAACTAGATCAAGTAGTTTTTGGGTACCACAATTCCAATAGTTCGATTTCAACGACAGTTTGTTTCGCAGTTGCAGTTTAACATTTAGAGGGATTTGTTCTTCAATAAGGCCTTCTTCAATGTAGGCAATTAATGCAGATTGCGTTCGAATTTGAGTGTATGTGTGTGGTGCGGGGTTTCTGAAAACACGGCGATCTTGGTTATGGAGTCCTACGGCAGTAAAATAGACATGCAACTTTAGTCATCATCTAGCACTATTTTCCAACTACTCACTAATGTAACCCGCTCACCAATCACCCTGGCATTTTCTTTATGCACGCCAGTCCTTGAATAAAGACATTTCAGAGGTTCACAGTTAGCATAATTTATTTGAAATCAGCGGTCAGGCGAAGGAGGAAACCATCTTAACTAACTTGTAGTATGGAGAACCTTATAAATCAATTAAACAATTAACGACGGGTTCCAAAGTTGTGTAAAAGAATTACTTATCTACAATTCTGTCAGCTTTGTTCTTATATTATTAATTTCTGTGGGATGATGCATCATAAATTATGCCATGTTTGTTATGTAATCCTGACTAAATAAATTCAGCTTTTCAGGACTGTGCTCTGGACATCTGAAGAATTTGGAGTGATAGGAGCTAAAACCTACAAACAGCATTACAAGGATGACGATATCGTCCTTGCATTGGAAAGTGACGACGGCATTTACGATCCAACAGGCTTGCTGATGAGGGGCACCTCCAAGTCCCGTTGCGTGATCCGAGAGATTCTCAAGTAAGCAATAGAAAGGCACTTGATCTCAAAGTTTTTGTTTTTGTTTTATATGTGATTTAGTGTTGCAACTGCATATTAAAATACAATCCATCTAGCAATATTATATATCATTTGCACACTCTTTGAGATCCCGTTTAGAGTAAAACCCAGCCCCTTCTCATAAAAGTATCTTCAACACTGAGCTATAATTGCACTTTAACAGCACTAACTAAGTCTAGTGGTTTTTTGCTTCCGAGTCTACCAAGCTAGCGGAAGCTTTGTTTTCACTTTTCAAGGATGAAAAAAAAAGTTCTCCAAAATCAAAATTTTCACTCGCGTTTTGCGTTTTAGACCTTTCTGAACAATTTTGGTTCCGTGTCTGTGTGTCTGTCATGAATTCCTTGTAACGCGCATAACTATACGAAGTTATTGTCCGATTTCTATGAAATTTTCAGGGATTGTGTGGGTTGGTGTGTAGACGGTCCCCTATGAAAATCATTATCCCCGGACTGATAGAAGCCACTGCGCATGCGTAAACGTGAATTCCTTGTAACGGCCATAACTTCGACATTTTCCATCCGATTACAATGAAATTTTCAGGGATGTTACAGATTAGTATTTAAATGGTCCCCTATGAAAATCACTACCTTCGGACTGATAGTAGCCACTGAGCATGCGCAAACGTGAATTTCCTTGTAACAGCCATAACTTCCACATTTTCTACCCGATTTCGATGACATTTTCAGGGATTATGCGGATTAGGTTGGAGATGGTCCCCAATGAAAATCAAGGCCTTAAAATTTACAGTAGCCTCTGCGCATGCGCAAACGTAAAATCCTTGTAACAGTCATAACACTTACATTTTTCATCCGAATTTGATGACATTTTCTTGGATTGTCCAGATTAGCGTCTAGATGGTCCCCTATGAGGGTAGTGAGAGGTACTTAGAGATTGGTGTTTTGAGATTAACTACTATGCATCTGTAAGCTTTATTGGGCAGTGTTTCAGTGAACAGGTTCCTTCGACAAAGGAGGTTCTAAGGGGGTCGCGATACTGAAAGGCAAAGAAAACAAGAAAAAATATCGGAATCTTAGACTAATTGAATTTAGTGGTACTTAACTGGTTCGTGGTAGCGGCGTTCTCCCGAGCGGCTTGGAGATGAGGCGTAGCGTTCCAGTAGATACCTTTGTTATATATGATATTTATGACACTGTTATACCTGAAGGGTCTTGTAACCTGAAGGGTTTTATGTATCGATATGTTGTAAATAAATGAAGTTACGTTACGTTTGTTGTTTCTTTCAAGCAAGTTCCTATTATCGATACGGTTTGCAATACTCTTGTTACTCAGAACCTGGGATGTTGGGTAAGTTTTGAAATGAGAAGAATTATTTAACCAAATGTCTTTTAGATTTAATCTCAGGACTAGAACGGCGATACAGGTAAGTAAAATGGTTTCAAAATGGTTACGGTAAGTTCTGCAACTTCGATCCCAGGGATCGAGCGCCTGAGGGGCGTTACGGTGGAATGCAATCAGGTAAGAAAGGTAAGTTTTACTTATAGCGACTAGTCTTAGTCTTACGTTACGGTACGATACTCTTAGAGGTAAGATCAACAAGGTGAGTATTCTTATTCTTTAGATACGTTACAGGTAAGTTCCTCTTAGTTCCTATTTTAGTTATAGTAGAAATATCACTGAGTCACGGTACCTCTACCTTTAATTGGCCAATTATATTAAGGTAGGTAAGATTGTTTGCACTCACGTTCCGGGTTACCGTAGCGAGTCCGGAGGCGATGCAGCGAGGTTGAAGGGGGAGAGCCGGGAACGGACTGTTTCTGCGTCTCTTCCTCCGATACGACGATCCGGCAGGTTCAACGAGATCCAGGGGAGGCAGGACGAACAAGTTTCACCGGTTACTGTCTTTTCCACTGAGTAAACCGCGTGTCTTGGGGGAGGCAGGAGGGATACGGTTCGGCGCGATACGGGTCGACGCGGAACAAGGGGAGTGCGCTTCAAAGACAAGGGGGTGATCACTTCGAGACGAGCTGGCCAGGCTAAACTTCAGGACTGAGGTATTTCCGTTGATACATCATAATATCATTGGGTTTCTGGGCTCAGTGTTGCCTCCTCCATCTTCAGTTGGCACTCCTGCTCTTCCATACTGGTTAGTTGATCAACCTCCTCCATGCTAGTTGATTGGCCTTCTCCATGCTCCTCCATGACAGTTGATTTTTGTTGTATCCTAAGGTGTTGATCGGATACTTCGTTCTGAGGCCACGCCCCTGTGATGTGGCCTGTGATAGGTGGTGGGGGCCTGGTCCCGAAGGGAATCAGGACTTATGGATGTGAGGTGCCTGTGAGGGGAAATAATGAGCAACTTGGTTGCTCACATTCCCCGCCCCTTCGGGAGCCAGGGTCATCTACGATGACACTGGGCAATGGTACCGGATCCTCCGGATACGTCCTCCTCAGCTCCTGCTCGTAGCGATAACGTCGGCATCCAGAGCAACGGGTGGGGTCTCGCTCCTCCTGGTGGTTGGATGGGCAAGTGGGCAGTGGCTTCTCCTCGGCATGAGCTCTCCGCAGCCGTTGCCAGAATGTCTTGCATGCAGTACATCGGAATTTGAGGATGTACTGGCATGGTAGAAGACAGACTGGACACTTCTTCGAACCTTTTCTGGCCGACGACCCGTCAGGTCGGAGATTCGAAGGAGTGGCTGCGGTGGGGGTTCTGCATCTGCTCAATCGGAGTCGTGGTAGCTGGAGTGGGGTTGATATCCACGCTTCGTGGTCGGTGTCTCGGTCTGGTGTAGGTGACCTCATTATAGCGGTTGGGTCGATCTCTGCCACAATTTGGATCGGTGTTTGAGATGGGCCCGGAGTTGGAGAGATGTTTCGCCCAGGTGTTGGAGGCGGAAACTCGATCTTTCTCACGGCTGAACGTGGTGTGTCGGAGTCGGAATCGGCTGCTGATAGTGGTGAGAAACTGGGTGGGCGACTGCTTGCTGGTGGCACTACTCCACTGGTACTCGCCGCGGGTGGCTCCGCGGGAGTCAATGCCGGCGTGACGGTTGGTTTTGATGCCGCCTTAATTGCTTTCAGCAACGCCGCGTTCTGTCTCTCCAGCTGCTTGTTTCGGTGCAGCATTCGCTGTCTCTCTTCCAACAGCACATCACGTTCGTCCGCAATCCGCTGAAACGTCGGTAACCACGACGCGACTCGACTAACTGCCACCATGCTTACGTCTCCCAAGGCGGCTCTCGCTTCGTAATTATCGGTGCGGATCATCGCTCTAATGAATGTGGCAAGGGCGCACATCTTCATTGCTGGTTCGCATAAGGGTTCGGGGGTGTTCACGACCGTTTTTGGGAGGGCTTGGAGGGTTCGCGTTTTTTCCTCGATTTCTTCACGAAGGTGAGTGAGGGCTTCATCTGGTGGTGGAGGGTGTTCCCAGGCTTCCGGCGTTTCGAGGTGACGCTGCGTCATCCTAAAATATAATTGTACCTTGCTAGTGTGTGTTTTTTGAAAGTGATGTTATATTGTTTCGGCCCGTAGGATGAAGGTTACAGTGTCTCAGGGACAGGTGAGCGAAAACTAAGTGTTCTTCAAGGTAAGTGTTAGATTTTAAGTTATTTTAAGTTAATGTTCGACCTGAAGGGTCTTAGTTGTTTAATTTAGCTTATTTGGTTGTATCTTTTTCAGAGTTCCTGGATTAACTGTAAGTACATGTGGTTTTTTTTTTTTTTTTTTTTTTTTTTTTTAATAAACTTGTAAATGAACTTTGTGAACTTCGCATTATATATACATGTTTTCATAACTGTATTAATTGTACGTATGTGTGGTAGGTCTGTCTGTAGTCGTAATTCCCTAGTAGTAAGTCAGTTAGTTGAGCCTCGTCCCGTGTGAAGGTGTTGGTAATTGACCGGCACTCTCCGACGGAGGATATACCTCGGTGTATCTTCTGTGTGAGATTCGTCGGCGGTGGTCTCCACTTCACTTACAGGAGCTGCGGGCTGCTGTCTCGGCGTTTCCGGGGGGTCTTCATCTGAAGATGTTCCGGGAGGGCTGGTGGTCTGGTCCCACAGGTTGTTCTCGGTGCGTATGTCTGTTTGTTTTGGCGAGGTAACGGGGCTATCGACGGTTCCTGGAGTTGAGGGACCGGGTTGCTCCCGTTTTCCTTGTTTGTTGGTCGGAGTTACCGGGTACGGTTTGCCGGGTTTCTCGTCTGCTGAGGCCCAGTCCTCGGTCAACAACTTCTCTACTAAGGTGGGTTCGGTTGGTGTTACAGGTGTCACCTCTGGAGTTGTTGGTTCCACTCTCTGGTCGGTAAAAGCTTCATCAGGGATACCATTTTCGAAAGCTGGCTTGAGGCGGTTCACATGAACTGTCTGTTGTTTTAGGTTCGCGGGGTCGCGAATCTCGTACGTCACTTCTGTGTATTTGGCTGAGATCACCCAAGGTCCTGACCATGGGCTCCACAGCTTTCTGGCGGCTCCCGCCGGTGGCTGTATCTCCCTTAGATACACTCGGTCATCCAATTCGAAAGACCTGCTTTTCAGTCGTTTGTTAATGACGTCACTGCGCCTCTTCCAGGCGTCGTGAAGACAAGTTATCGCAGCGTTACGGGCGATTCTCAATCGTCGTAGATTCGAGTCTTCCTTATCCGGTTTCAGAGTCTGGAACGTTTCGTTTGGTAGTCTAACCTCTCGACCGAAAGTCAAGTAATTCGGTGTGAAACCAGTACTCTTGTGGGGTGTCGCTCTATACGCTGCCAGTGCTACTGGTAGAACGGCTTC
Source organism: Apolygus lucorum (assembly GCA_009739505.2). Taxonomy (NCBI): domain Eukaryota; kingdom Metazoa; phylum Arthropoda; class Insecta; order Hemiptera; family Miridae; genus Apolygus; species Apolygus lucorum. The sequence continues at coordinate 37,027,026 of CM019176.2, forward strand.
CCAAGCTGTAGTCTTTTTGACGATCTTCGCCAGGATGTTTGCCAGTGTCCTGTGAAACCTCTCACAGACACCATTTCCCTCTGGGTGGTACGCTGTAGTGAATACTTGGCGTATTCCCCATTTCAGACAGAGTTCTTTCGTTGACTTCGCGGTGAACGCTGTTCCCCTATCCGAAACCAATCTTTCTGGCACTCCGTGAGTGGGTATGTATTTGGTTGCCAACACACGTGCCACTGTTCCTGCAGTGCAATCGGCTACCACGTACGCCTCGGCATATTTGGTAAAATGATCAATAGCCGTTAATATGTACTTTGGGGTGGATCCAGACGTGACTGGTCCAACAAAATCCACCCCTACGATCTGCCCTGGTCTCTCTGGTAACAGCGGTTTCTGGATTGGATGGCGTCATCCGCTCGGTGTGTTTCGTTTCTGGCAAGCGACGCATTGGCGGACGAAGTTCTTGACATCTTTGGCCAGACCTGGCCAATACCCTAGTCTTCGGACGATCTTTTCCATGGCTTCGGCGCCGGGATGACCAGCCCAAGCGTTCCGATGACAATTCTCCATCAACCATTCCCTTAACGACACGGGCATCAACGGGGTCCATCGCTCCTGTCCATCCAGCTTGATCTTTATCTCGACGACTCCGTTTACTTTGCGCGTTTCACCTCTATTTTTGAAGAGGAATGTTGATTGAACCCACGGGTCGATATTCTGGGCGGCGATGATGAGACTTCGGGGAAACTCGAGGGTCATTGCGCCGATGTCCATCCGGCTCAGCCCATCCGCGTGAGCCATCTGCGATCCGGGTCTATATCGGGGCACGAAACTATACTCGGCGAGGCGAAGGGTCCATCTTCCGATTCTGGAAGTCGGGTCCTTGAGACGCATGGCTGCCGTGAGGGCCATGTGATCAGTCTGTAACTCAAAGGACCGACCCAGCAAATATTCCTGGAAGTGTCTCACTGCCCACACGACAGCGAGCAGTTCCCTTTCCGTCACAGAATAACGCGTTTCGGCCGGATTAAGCCTTCGGCTCGCGTATGCAACTGGTCTTTCTTGTCCGTCATACTCCTGAGACAGGACGGCGCCTATCGCGGAATTCGATGCGTCCGTAGCCAGGATAAAGGTTTTGTCTAGATCGGGGTATGCTAGAACAGGTTCTCCTGTTAGCTGTGTCTTCAATTCATCAAACGCCTTCTGATGGGATTCGTTCCACTCAAACGGTACTCCTTTCTTGGTTAGGTTAGTCAAGGGGGTCACAATTTCTGCAAACTTCGGGATAAAGCGGCGGTAAAACCCCGCTAATCCGAGGAAGGATTGCAACTTCAATACGGAGGTAGGTACAGGGAAGTCCCTAACCGCCCTTGTCTTTTCCGGTTCGGTATGGATCCCCGTTGATGTTACCCTATGTCCAAGGAATCGTACCTCTTGCTTCAAAAATTCACATTTTGCGAGGTTCACCTTTAGTCCGGCATCCCTAAACCGGTCGAACACTTGTCGGAGCTTGAGTAGATGTTCCTCTGCTGTTGGCGAGAAAATGATTACATCATCTAAATAGACGAGGCATTGGTCACCCAGGAGTCCATCCAATACGTTGTTCATAACGCGTTGGAACGTCGCTGGCGCATTTTTTAGCCCGAACGGCATTTTATCATACTCAAAGTGCCTACCAAGCACGGAAAATGCGGTTTTTTTCTTTCGTGTCAGGGTGCACAGGGATTTGGTGATACCCTGAAATCAAATCGATGGTGGTAAAATATTTGCAACCTCCCAACATGGACAATGTCTCCTGGAGTCGTGGGATGGGGTAGGCGTCCCCTTTCGTAATTTTGTTTAATTGCCTGAAGTCGGTACAAAATCTCCATTTTTGCGTTTCTCCGGGAGGCGTTTTCTTCTTCACCATCAGTACCGGTGCACACCACGGGCTGGTCGAACTACTGATTACTCCGGAAGCCAACATATCTTTCAACTGCTTTTCCACCACCTCGCGGAGAGCGTGGGGGATCGGATATGGTTTTTGGTTGGTCACTTCCGGTTGCGTTGTCGTAATTTCATGGGCTACCTGGAGACTGCATCCCTCTCCCGATGGTGGTTGGAACAAGTCCCAGTAGAACAAAAGTGTGTTCCTAGCCATTATCTGCGGTGCTTCGGTAAGATGGGAGATCTTTTCTTCAATTACCGCCTCTGTATCCGGTTGTGGGTCGTCCCATTGATCGGTGGGTATGAGTTCCCATTCGTCGTCTTCACTGGTACACTCCTCTGTTTCTGGTCCAGGTTGTTTCATTTCCAACCTACACGTCTTTGTGATGGGTTGTTTCTGTGTTGACAGTTCGTGGACCCTTTTTAGAGTTCCTCTGGATTCCACAAAGGCGTCCTCCTCGATTTCCTCTTGACTCGAGGTCTCGATGTCGTCTTCACAAGGGAGCGTTACACCTCTCGATACACCTGGTTCCTCATCAGAGGTTTGGGTTATCATCAGTATCGATACACCCAGCGATACCATGGGCGATACCCCCGGTGTCTCTTGGTACTGCAGGGGCGATACGGCATCCGATACACCCGGCGATACCATGGGCGATACCCCCGGTGTCTCTTGGTACTGCAGGGGCGATACGGCATCCGATACACCCGGCGATACCATGGGCGATACCCCCGGTGTCTCTTGGTACTGCAGGGGCGATACGGTATCCGATACACCCGGCGATACCATGGGCGATACCCCCGGTGTCTCTTGGTACTGCAGGGGCGATACGGTATCCGATACACCCGTCGATACCATGGGCGGTTGTTCGCTGCCACCCATTTGTAAGTGTGAGTTTGGGGTCGTTACAGGATCCGATACGTCCGGCGATACAGTGGATGATTGTTCGCTGCCACCAATTTGTAAGCTACCAATTTGTAAGCTTGGGGGCGTTACGGTACCCGATACACCCGGCGATACCATGGGCGATACCTCCGGTGTCTCCCTATATTGTTGGGATGTTACGGGGTCCGATACCCCTAGCGATACGGTGGTCGACACCGCTGATGTTCCTCCATGTTGTTGGGTCAATGAGGGGTCCGATACACCTAGCGATACGGTGGGCGATACCTCGGGCAATACCCCTGGTGTTCCTCTGTGTTGTTGGGTCGATGAGGGGTCCGATACACCCAGCGATACAGTGGGCGATACCGTCAATGTTCTTGGGCACGGTTCCCAGTTCTCAAGGTCCACAAGGGCGGCGGTTACCGAGCGAGAGGTGCTGGGGAGGGCCGTATCCGTACCGTCTGTGTAGCTCAGGTACTGCGATCCGGGGTTCTCCCTCCTCCCGTCCGATATTACTACCCCTATGTTCCCGAGACTCCGATACTCCTCATCACGTTCCTCTTCAATTGTTTCGGTATCGGTCCTCATCTCCATGTTCGGTCCCAGTGTCAATGTCAGTGGAATCTGTCTCAATACGTCGAGACCCAGTAGGTTCAGGTCGGCACGCTTCCGCGCGAACACCGGAAAAGTGTGGAGAAATCGGTATTTTCCGATGCGGGTGTCAACGACCTGTTCCCCTGCAAAGGGTAGTAAGGTTCCATCGGCTCCCCAGGCCACCATTTTGGTTGGCCGTAACGGTATTCCAACTATCGGGCTCGCCAACACGGAAAGCGCGGCTCCTGTGTCCACCAACATATGACGCGTCTCCGGTCCTAGACCCACTTCCATTCGAAGGGTTCGGGCCATTGGGTGTTCCACCGCGGTTACTTCCTCTGTTCCCCTGTAGAGAGTTACTTCCTTCACATGGTTAGGTTCCGCGAGCGGTTGAGATACGGGCAGCAACTTTTTCTTCTGCGGACAATCCGGTTCCAGGTGTTCCCGACATCCACAGAAATTACAGAAGATAGTCTTCTGGGGACTTCTGGGACAATCCACCGGAAAGTGTTCCTTCAATGCACAAAAGAGACACGGATATCTGGGCATGGGTTTTTCATCGTTCCGTTGGTTACGATGGTCGTTGTTCCACTGATCTCTACGGTCTCCGTTCCACTGGTTCCGCTGGTCACCGTTCCATCGGTTCCGCTGGTCACCGTTCCACGTGTTTTGCGGGTTCTCGTTCCACTGGTTACGGCGTTCTTCACCGTATCTTTGTTCCCGTCTCGGTATGGGTTGATCTCGACGCGGACATCGGGCGGCAAAGTGGTTCGTTCCACCACAATTGTAGCATCTCTGTTCCGCCGATACCGCTGCGAGTTCCCAATGTTCATCGGTATCTTCCTTTTCTGCGAAGGTCTCTTCAAGTTCCTCTGCCTTCTGTAGGGCGATACGTATCGTAGCGGGTCGATCCATGACGAGGAAGGCACTCAATTTCTTTCCGACACCTCTAATAAATGCGCTGAGGGTCTTCCGTTCCACCCAGTCACTACGGTCATGCCGATCCAGGTGGGTTCCCTCCTCTACTACTGCGCATTGTGCCAACCCACGTATGCGGTCCGCAAACTGACGTAGGGTTTCTGAGGCGTTCCGCTTCACCGTCCAAAGTGACGCGGCGGCATGTTGCGGGTTCTGTCTTCTGAACCATGACAGCATCTCGTCTCTGATCATGTTATAGGCATTATTACAATCAAGGGTATCGTTCCTATCAATGAGGAATTGTTTCGCGATCCCTCTTGCCTTGATCCTGAGGAGTTTCAGCTTCTGTTCCTGTGTTAGTCCCTCGGTTACTGCGTCGAAGTTTGTAAAGAACGAGCCAACACTCAGCGATCCGGTTGCGTCGGGGTCCCATGGTTCCACTTCTAGGAGCAAGGAACGTGGAATGCCGTTCCCGCCCTCGTCACGGCCCGACTCGTTGTACTTCGACAATAAAGTATTCATTTGCTTCATTGTTTCAGTGAGCAAGTCTACCGGACCCTTTTCTTGGAACGGATCGGGATCCACAAAGTCTTCTGGATCTCCCAACGACATTGTCACTGTTAATTAAGCAATACCGGAACACAATCACAATCACAGTCACAGGGTCGGCTCGGAACGGTTTCTGTCAAGTTTCGGTCTGTATTGGGTTGTTCTGTGTGACGACACAGGTGTTTTTTTGTGTAATACAGTTGTGAAAATACGGTGTAATAGTTCACTTAATATATACAATTTTCTTAGTACTATACACAATACACCAACACACCCTGGTTCTGGTTATTCGATTCCGATATGACTCTACTGGAAGGAACTGTTACTGAACACCTAGCTACAAAATGGAACTGGGTTCGTGCGGGGCGCACCACACGCAAGTCCGGGCGATATACCGACCCGACACACAAGTTATCGAGTGCGATACGGCGCTTCGGAATTACGGTTCGCAATAATCCCAGACACGGGTCACCAACTTGTAAGGTTCGTTTCGGAACCCCAAAATTCGGCGATCCTAGGCTGAGAAAATCCTACCGCTTGCCACCAATTTGTAAGCTTTTTGGGCAGTGTTTCAGTGAACAGGTTCCTTGACAAAAGGAGGTTCTAAGGGGGTCGCGATACTGAAAGGCAAAGAAAACAAGAAAAAATATCGGAATCTTAGACTAATTGAATTTAGTGGTACTTAACTGGTTCTGGTAGCGGCGTTTCTCCCGAGCGGCTTGGAGATGAGGTGTAGCGTTCCAGTAGATACCTTTGTTATATATGATATTTATGACACTGTTATACCTGAAGGGTCTTGTAACCTGAAGGGTTTTATGTATCGATATGTTGTAAATAAATGAAGTTACGTTACGTTTGTTGTTTCTTTCAAGCAAGTTCCTATTATCGATACGGTTTGCAATACTCTTGTTACTCAGAACCTGGGATGTTGGGTAAGTTTTGAAATGAGAAGAATTATTTAACCAAATGTCTTTTAGATTTAATCTCAGGACTAGAACGGCGATACAGGTAAGTAAAATGGTTTCAAAATGGTTACGGTAAGTTCTGCAACTTCGATCCCAGGGATCGAGCGCCTGAGGGGCGTTACGGTGGAATGCAATCAGGTAAGAAAGGTAAGTTTTACTTATAGCGACTAGTCTTAGTCTTACGTTACGGTACGATACTCTTAGAGGTAAGATCAACAAGGTGAGTATTCTTATTCTTTAGATACGTTACAGGTAAGTTCCTCTTAGTTCCTATTTTAGTTATAGTAGAAATATCACTGAGTCACGGTACCTCTACCTTTAATTGGCCAATTATATTAAGGTAGGTAAGATTGTTTGCACTCACGTTCCGGGTTACCGTAGCGAGTCCGGAGGCGATGCAGCGAGGTTGAAGGGGGAGAGCCGGGAACGGACTGTTTCTGCGTCTCTTCCTCCGATACGACGATCCGGCAGGTTCAACGAGATCCAGGGGAGGCAGGACGAACAAGTTTCACCGGTTACTGTCTTTTCCACTGAGTAAACCGCGTGTCTTGGGGGAGGCAGGAGGGATACAGTTCGGCGCGATACGGGTCGACGCGGAACAAGGGGAGTGCGCTTCAAAGACAAGGGGGTGATCACTTCGAGACGAGCTGGCCAGGCTAAACTTCAGGACTGAGGTATTTCCGTTGATACATCATAATATCATTGGGTTTCTGGGCTCAGTGTTGCCTCCTCCATCTTCAGTTGGCACTCCTGCTCTTCCATACTGGTTAGTTGATCAACCTCCTCCATGCTAGTTGATTGGCCTTCTCCATGCTCCTCCATGACAGTTGATTTTTGTTGTATCCTAAGGTGTTGATCGGATACTTCGTTCTGATGTGGCCCCTGTGATGTGGCCTGTGATAGGTGGTGGGGGCCTGGTCCCGAAGGGAATCAGGACTTATGGATGTGAGGTGCCTGTGAGGGGAAATAATGAGCAACTTGGTTGCTCACACATCGGATCATCTATATAATCGGGTTATGGATACGAGGAAGCTATGTGCCACACCCACTTGGCAGACGTTTTTTTCGCTTGAATCGCCGGAGTTCGTCTTTGTAGTTCAAAACGTAGAGCATTTCCGGGTTTTCATGATTGTGGAGGCGATGTTCGTGCCTCCTTGAGTACCTTCGGATAATTTCGTGGACAGTTTCCATCCTCAAGTCTCGACGAATATCATCGTTCATCATGTACCAAGGTGCATGTACTATACTTCTCAGTATTTTATTTTGGGAGGTTTGGATTTTGTTAATGTTTTTTTTTTTTTTTTTTTTGGTACAGCCCCACAATTGAATTCTATAGGTCCATATAGAGCTAACGATCTGCTTACAAATAAGCAATTTATTGTGGAGAGAGAGAGAGAGACCAGACTTCCTTCCCATCCACTAATACATCTTTCTGAATTTAATTTTAATTTCCTCTTTTTTCTTTTCTATGTGTTTTTTCCTATTTAATTTGGAGTCGAGGGTCATACTTGAGTATTTAACTGCATCGGTATGGGGTATCTTATTTGAATTGATCTCAACATCCATGACTGGATGTTGAAATTGAAATTGAAATTTTTCGTTTAGTAAAGTTGATGTCAACTATCTCAAATTTGTAGTACGTATATTTGAGAGGTGATATTTCATCTAGAGGAGGCTTTTCCCTGGGAAACATTTCCAACAAGTGGTTTCCATGTACTGAGAAAAAGAAGAGTAAGAGATCTAATTAACTCGTGTTCTTTAAGTAAACCCTATTTGACTGTTTTAATCGCTGAAATGATATTTTATTTTAAACCCTATTGTAATAGTTGATTAGAAGATGAGAGTAGGAAGGAAGAAGTCGGCCGGCGTCGATTGAACAACCGTTAACTACTCCTAGGTAAGGGTTAATGTTTGACCATTGCCAGTTTTGCTACCGTTACCAAATATCGGATCAATTGAGGTAATATTTAATTAGTTGGGTCCCTCTGCGCCTATTAAGCTACCATTAGAGTTCGAGAAAGGTAAGGAAAGAAAGAAAAGTAAAGTAGAAGTAAAGTAAGATGTGAGGTTGTTGAGAATTGATCAAGTTGGATGTGTGACTTTGAATGGATGTGATCGACTGGATGAGGATGCTCCGAATTTAGGGTATATACACCTCCAGAGGGAGAAGAACAACTACCCCCCCCCCCCCCACTACTGATCACTTTTCCATTGGTCATCTACCCGAGTTCAGATGTCCTCATATCCTTGCTTTATTGGAAAAGGTGAAGAAGCTTAGGGAAGTCATGACAAGAAGAAAAGGAGAATTAGTTTTGGCAATGGAACTTATCGATCATCTTTTCATGGCCAAGAACAGTGCAACCCTCGTACTCGAGGTAGACAAAAGTGCGGTAATTTGGGCAGAGAGTAAAAGAAAATTTAATGTCTGCCAGCGAGCTTGTCGCCAACCTGATTTTTTTTTCTTCTTCATCTTCCTTTTCTTTATTTAATTGAATAACCGGAGTCCACCAACCAAAAAAACACTAGCAGGGAATGTTCCCCTTGGATATGACTCCTCCAAATATAATAGAAACCATCTACCCTTCTTTCCCGAGTCGTATTTCAGAGTGTTCCTTGAGAGTAGGTACCTATTTAATTTTCTGAAGATGTCCATCCTTGCTCATGCTGGGCAATGCTTGGTTTTGATTAGAGCAACCCACTTGGTACTGTCATCATCGACACAATGGCAAAGGGACAAACTGGTTAACTTGATTCCATGAATGGCGTCTCAACAAATGTTGAAGTTAATACAACATTTAAAACGCGGCAAATTATTACACAAAGGTTTATTATTTTTCTACATAGATCACTCGTCTGCAAAGAACACGGCTTTGCCATTGTTACCACCTACCAACATGAAGAAAAACATCGATCGCATTTCGGTCAGCTAAAATTTGAACGGAGGTTAGGCCTGTTTTGCGATTCACACTCGTATTTCTGATTTATCGTACGTGCAACCCTCAAGTTCGCGTAGGGAGCGAACGGTTTATCCTACAGGGCTCCGAGTGGTCTCTTAAAATTCTAAAAATTCAATACTATCTTAAACTGATGGAAAAACAATACCTTTATATCAAAATGTTTCGAGTTAGGGCGTTTTCAAAATTTTAACACTTATTTTTCAACTCTTAGAAGTGATTTACATCAACCAAAAGCTTCAACATAATGTTGATCTTCATCACCTTTTCACAGATTTCCAACAAGCCTACGACAGCATTCTCAGAGAAAAGCTTTATGAAGACCTGATGACTTTTGGTATCCCTAAAAAGCTTGTGCGTGTTGTCAGAATGACAATGCAGAGCGCCTCAGGCAGAGTTGGGGTCCCTAGCCAGGAACTTCCCTGTGAACACAGGCCTACGTCAAGGTGATCCACTGGCCACAACCCTTTTCAATTTTTCTTTAGAAGGCGCTATTAGGGATATTCGCACTAACCCAGGTGGAACTATCCATAACCGGCTCACCCAACACTTGGCATACGCAGATGATGTTGATATCATGGCACGAACAATACCTGCACTTTCAGGAGCAGTAGAGGAGTTTGAGCGGGCAGCAAACCAAAGAGGCTTGAAGATAAACGAGAAAAAGACTATGTACATGAAGACCTCCAGAAAACCTCCTCTGACGCAAACCACCTCTCGGGTTGGGAATCAGGATTTCCCTGTTTGCCATGAATTCAAGTATCTGGGCGCCATGATAACGGAAGACAACGACGTAACAACTGAAATAAAAGCACGTATAGCAGCCGGTAACAGATGCTTCTGGGCAGTACAGAAGGCTCTGAAATCCCGCCGGAGTAAGATCACAATTTATAAGACCATTATGCGCCCAGTAGTCACGTACGGCTGTGAGACATGGGTCCTGACTTCCGCAAATGAAAGACTCCTCAACTGCTGGGAGCGCAAGATTTTACGTAAAATCTTTGGCCCCATATACGAGAATGGAGAATGGCGAATCAGAAGGAATGATGAGCTGAGACACCTGTATGGAGAGCCCGATTTAGTGGCATTCATCAGGCGAGCCCGCTTCAGGTGGTTAGGCCACGTAGAAAGAATGCCTGAAGCGAGATATCCGCGAAAAACCTTGTATGGGATGCCAGGTGGAAGAAGAATGAGAGGAAGACCACGTCTGCATTGGCTGGAGGACGTAGAGGAGGACCTGATCCAGCTTGGAGTACGTAGATGGAGGACCCAAGCTCTGGACAGGAAGGAATGGAAATCCATTGTCGAGAAGGCCCTGGTTCTCAAAGGACCGTAGTGCCAATTAAATAAAATAAAATCAAAGCTTCGGGGCACAACTAGACCCCAGATGGAGCGTATATACCAAATTTCATCAAAATCGGTCAATGGTAACTAAGAAGAAGGCGGACGGCGTACGGCGGAGGGACGGCCAAATTTTTTATTCGATTTTCAGATTCTAGGTACCTTGAAACGTAAAACATTAAATTTTGAGGGGTTTAGAACATTTTTTTTTTGGTCGATTCTAAAGGTTCATTATTGAAAATAATAAACCAAAATTGCAAAAACTGGCTGGATGAACGATGATATCAAAGTGAGTTAGAGCGTACTAAGTACAAGAAGCGTAGAGAACTTAGAGAAACGGTAGAGGAATGTAGGTGAATCATGTAGAGGGGTGAAGCTAATCTCAGCATTTCACGTTTTAGGCTGAGTTATACAAAGTCACTAGAAAGTGATAGAGTGGGTTTGGATGTAGTTGGTCCCCCTTGAATTTCACCGTTACAGATAGCAAACGTAAAATCCTTGTAACAAGTTAAACTTCCACAGTTTTCATCCTAATGCTTTGGATTTTTCAAGAATTGTGTCGTTAGGATTCTAGATAGTCCTTTATAAGTTCCATGACCTTTGGATTTACATTTTTTGACTGCGTATGTGCTGAAGTAGAGTATGTGCTGAAGTAAGTGCTGAGTCATAGCAAGCACGATTTTTACAGTTGTTATTAAATTAATTTTAAAGGCACTTAATGAAGTTTTAATTAATTATCATTCATCATAATAATATTACTATCTATTCAATCTACATCATGTTATGGATAAGAGGAACCATGAGCCTCACTCATTTGTTATTTTATTGTTGTGTGAAGCCCTCTTTTGAGTCTTCAGTTTAAATAGTAAAACTAAGCGGTGCCTACAGTACTTAGGTATCTAAACTTCTCTTTGCATTTCAGATTGACCAAGTCGATGAACACCACGGTAGTAGAGTGGGGAAAAAGGCCCAGCTCAGACATTGACATATGGAGCAAGTCTGATGTACCGCTCGCATCGCTCAGATCAGACAACCGTCGTTACTTCTGGTATCACCACAGTGGAGCCGACACTATCGAAAAAATAGAACCTGATGATTTGGATAGGTAAGAAACAAACGTTCACATCATGACTACCTGGAACGTCTTATTATTGTAAGTATTGGTATGGAGTGAGAGAAAAAAAACTTTATTGTATATTGTAGAAGGAAAAAGTCTGCCAAGTGGGTGTGGCAAATAGCTTCCCCGTATCCGTAACCCGACTTATAGATGTTCCGATGCATAGTAGCTAATCTCAAAACATCAATCTCTGAGTATCTTGCACTACCCTCATAGAGGACCGTCTACACCCGAATCCGCATTATCTCTGAATAGCGTTGAAAAATGTAGAAATTATGGCTGCTACAAGGATTTCTCGTGTGTTATGCGCACAAAATACTTTCAATTGGGGGCAATGATTTTCATAGGGGATCATTTGCATGTCAACCCGCACAATCCCTGAAAATTTCATCAAAATCGGATGAGAAATGTAGATGTTATGGCTGTGGCAAGAATTTCACGAGAAACAAACAGACACGGAACCAAAATTGTTCAGGAAGGTCTGAAACGTGAAACGCGAGTGGAAATTTTGATTTTGGAGAATTTTTTTTTTCAACGTTCAAAAGTGAAAACAAAGTTTCCGCTACCTTGGTAGACTCGGGAGCAAAAAGGTGGACAATGACTCCAAATTATTACAAATGCAAATTATTACACAAAGGTTTGTCATTGCTTCCTAGTCTACCAAGGTAGCGGGAGCTTTGTTTTCACTTTTCAAGGTTGAAAAAAAAGTTCTCCAAAATCAAAATTTCCACTCGCGTTTTACGTTTTGGACCTTTTTAAACAATTTTGTTCCGTGTCTGTCTGTCTGTCATGAAATCATAGCCACAGCCATAATTTCTACAATTCTTATCCGATTTCGATGAATTTTTCAGGGATTATGCGGATTAGGTTGTAGATGATCCCCAATGAAAATCAAGGCCTTAAAATCCATAGTAGTCCGTGCGCATGCGCAAACGTAAAATCCTTGTAACAGCTAAAACTTCCACATTTTCCATCCTATTTCGACGAAATTTTCAGGATTCTTCATATTAGCGTGTAGATGGTCCCCCATGAGAGTAGTGGAAGGTACTTAGAGATTGATGTTTTGAGATTCACTACTACGCATCGGATCATCTATACAATCGGGTTATGGATACGAGGAAGCTACGTGCCACACCCACTTGGCAGACTTTCTTTTTTATATAGATCACTGATCTGCAAAGAACACGGGTTTGCCATTGCAGTGAATATACCTAGAATATCTTCCAACCATAAGTACTACCAGTAGGTAGTACTTGATTGTGAAGTAGGTGAAAATTGTGCCATCGTTAGGAAATTTGATTACTCGTTACTAAGGACGCAAAACTTTATAACTTTTCAATATAGATCACTCGTCTGCAAAGAACACGGCTTGCCATTGTTACCACCAACCAACACGAAGAAAAACATCAATCGCATTTCGGCCAGTTAAAATTTGAACGGAGATTTGGTCTCTTTTGTGTTTCACACTCGTGTTTCTGATTTATCCCACCATTAAGTTCTCACGGGGAGCGAACGGTTGGTCCTACAGAGCTCCGCGTGGTCTCATTCGATTCAAAAATAAATTACTATTTTAAATTGTTAAAAAACAATACCTTTATACAGGGTGTCCCCAAAAACGTCCCCCCCCCCCCTGCTAAAATCGTCCAGGTAGTGGTAAAAACAAAATTTTTTTTTGAATCTTCATGATTTTCCCCCAGGATCTCAAATATGACCACGGTGCGCATTGCGCACGTGCGCAATCGTGCGCAACGCACACCAACTTGGTTTTTTCAAATGAGACCCCCATTTTTTTATTGCAGATTCGGATTCTACGTGAAATTTCATGAACATTTCACCCCTCAACCGATTTTTTTTAATGCGCGCAACCCGCTCAGTGCGCGCTCAAAGATGCGCAACCGCAAGGTTGTGTCAAAATGTGCATGTACGAAGTACCTAAGTGTGACACATGATATTTTAGTATTTTTTTACGCTGAATCACGTGGTGATGTTAGTTTCTTGATTTTACTGCATTTTTTCAAATTCGAAAAATGAACTTTTTTAAAAGGAAAATTGCATTTTTACTCATTACGCATCTTTTGTGCCCATCCGTTAACTTCATCCTTGTTAATAAATTGTGGGACATGTTGAAATTTATGTTTTGACATTTAAAAAAAGAACTCTCCGATCGCACGTAATTTATTGCAGTATTCTAGAGAACCTTGCTTCATAGCTACCGATATATAGCTATGATTTTGTTTACTGGTTGCAGCGTTGCATTTTTGTGATTAAAAAAAGTGCCGCGAAAAATTCCTTGACCCCCAGCCAAAAGACATATCCATGTCGAAACGATTGTTATCACACTGGACTCTTAACTAGTAATTTCACAAGGACTCTCTACTTGTAATTTCTCGTGAAAAAAACCGTCCTGTCTACTTGAAAATCTTTTTTCGATTATCTTGGAAAAAAGTTTTTAAGTAGACAGGGTGGTTTTGCCCTTAAAAAATGCAATTTTCCTTTTTAAAAGTTCATTTTTCGTCGATAATTTGATAAAAATGCAGTAAAATCAAGAAAACTAACATCACCACGTGATTCAGCGTAAAAAATACTAAAATATCATGTGTCACACTTAGGTACTTCGTACATGCACATTTTGACACGACCTTGCGGTTGCGCATCTTTGAGCGCGCACTGAGCGGGTTGCGCGCAATAAAAAAAATCAGTTGAGGGGTGAAATGTTCATGAAATTTCACGTAGAATCCGAACCTGCAATAAAACATATTGTTTAGTAATGCATGCATTCCAGGGGACGTCCCATTGGATAAGCATTAGATCAGTTTAACCAGTTGTTAAGTGATAAAACTGTTTCACTCGATGTAATTTATTCATTACTTTAGGCAAGAAATACTAACCCCCCCCCCCACCCTTATCCACCTTAACATTTCCCGCGGCATGGGAGCCTCGAATCTGAAGAGCATTTTAAAATCCATGATCTACGATACCCAACATGCGAATTCGAGTCCACCCCCCCCCCCCCCCCCGCAACCTCACCAACGCCAACAATGGTGCCAGTCTGGCACCAAAGCGGAAATACATCGTAACATTGAACTTTCATCCGATAGTTTTGGTAGGTAGTTTATGCGAAATAAGCGGTTTATGGCATCATGGCACCATGGTGGCACCACTATTAGTTCCATGGTGGTACAGAGAATAATTCATGAAAATCCGGTGGTATAATGAGAATTTTTCCTCAATTTCAAAGCTTGGGTACAATTAGTAAGCAGTAAAGGAACCGAAATATTGAAAAATCGGATATTTTGTGAATATTATCCCCCACTCACCCCCTCCCCTTGCGAATTTTGGTACTCTGGAAAAATCATGTACAACTCGGAAGTTATTTGAGTCAAACAAAAAAAGAAACACGCAAATCGGTTGGAAATTGAGGCCCTGGGCAGAGTTTACAAGATTACGCCCGCAAACGCACGTTTTTTAAGCATTAACCCCCCCCTTTCCCCCTCTTAAAAAGCAAAATCCAAAATTCCGGCGCCGTAGTGCACAACTAGATAGAATTCCGCGTCAAACGAAAAAAGAACCACGAAAACCGTTTGAGAACTAAGGCCTGGGCAGAGTACACAAGATTATGCCCAACAAGTCTTACTGTGGGACGTCCTAAAAACGCACGTTTTCGAGCATTAACCCCCCCTTTCCTCCCCTTAAAAGGCAAAATTCGAAATTCCGCCGCGACGTAGTGCACAACTAGATAGTTTTTCCGCGAACGTACAAAAAAGAACCAGGAAAATCGGTTGAGAACTAAGGCCTGTGCAGAGTACACAAGATTTTGTTACAACACACACACACACACATACACACACACACACACACACACAGACATACACCTATGGTTTTTTTTTCGCGGATTTGGATTCAGAATGGTCTAAAACGGATTACTGAGTGGTTATTTTTTTTTCTGTTGAGTGTTGTCCAACTCACCCCAGATGGATCGCATAAGGACGGCCCAAGTCTTACTGTGGGGACGTCCTAAAAATGGGGGGTCTCATTTAAAAAAAACGAAGTTGGTGTGTGTTGCGCACGATTGCGCACGTGCGCAATGCGCACCGTGGTCATATTTGAGATCCTTGGGAAAATCATGAAGATTCAAAAAAAAATTTTTCGTTGACCTGGACGATTTAGCAGGGGGGGGGGGGGGGACGTTTTTGGGGACACCCTGTATAAAAAAGTTTTGAGCCAGGGAGTTTTTCAAAATTTCAACCTGTTCAGTCAGAACGTATCGTTATAATTCACGGAACACAAGAAATTGATTTAAACGATTATTATTCAGATAGTTGGATTTTAGTGAACAATATCGCAAAAGTAAAAGCAAGAATTCAGAAAATTAGACAATTTGAAAAATCTACGTGGAACTCGGAATTTGAGCACATATGCGAGCGAACAAAAAAACTGAAGTGGCTGCGTAAAAGCGCCTAGTGAAGGCCAGTCCCACCTACTCGACTCCTGCATTCACAACATCCTCCCACCTTGTAATTTGGGATTTTAGCAAAATTACAACTATATACTTCACAAGTTGAGCTTCTTCGGGGGACGAATCTGTCTCCCACATCTTGATGTTGTTACTTCTGATTGACGATTCTTCTCATCTTCGCTCTCTTCCGAGTCAAGTATCCGAGAATCTTCGGTGAAAGTCGATTGCTCTTGTTCCTCTTCAATGGAGTCGGAATCTTCCAAATCTTCGGGCCTTTGACAATTCTAATGGGTAAAGCCTTTGAATAGGCCTCGTCAACTCCCCATTAGCCAGTTTGAGACGAGCGACACGAGAGTGTTGATCGCTGCCTTTATATAGTTCTAGCACAAGTGCTAAAGGCCAGTTGATGCGTTTGAGATTGTCAAATTCAACAAGGACGACGTCTCCAACCTTTACTCCTCGGTTTTCTCTCCCTTGGTACGATGCGTGAGCAAACTGATGTACTCCTTCCTGAAGCGCGACCTCAAGTTCACCCTCAGTGTTTGAAGATATTTGAGTCGCCTCCTGAGTGAATTGGCATCCAAGGAGTCAATGTCAGGCACTTCATTCAAGCGTATGTCCTGAAGAAACAGTGAAGGGCTTAAAGGCACAAGATCTTCAAGATTGTCATTGACATACGTCAAGGGCCTGGCGTTTATCATGCTCTCAAAATCGCAAAGTATGGTATAAAGTTCTTCGTACGTCACACAACTATTTCCTAGATTGCGACGTAACAATTCCTTCACCACTCTCACTAACCTCTCCCACCAACCGCCCCACCATGGAGACGATGGAGGATTGAAAGTCCAAGATATCTTTTGAACGGAAGTTTCTGACACAATCTGGGTCCAGTTCAAAGATTTTAGCGCGTTGTTAGCGCCCACGAAGTTCGTCCCATTGTCCGAATACAAGGAAGAAATTCTACCTCGTCTCGCAATGAATCTTCTCAATGCTTGGAGAAACGAATCCGTCGATAATGTTGTCACGAGCTCAAGATGAACTGCTCTATATGTCGCACAAGTGAAAAGTACGACCCATGCTTTGACACCACCTCTCAAGTGAAGAGGACCTAGCAAATCAACCCCTGAAGTAGAGAAAGCCGATCCTAGTTGGATGCGTTCTCTGGGAGAGGTGCTTCTGGTGCATCTGCGTGTCGAGCCTTTTGTTTCTTGCAAGTGACACATTTGTACACGAGAGAAGTTACAGTTCTTCTACTCTTCAAAATCCAATACTCTTCACGAAGAAGGCAGAGTAGGTTTGTACACACCAATGTGACCCCTGTTTTTGTGCATCTGAATGATCATTTTTTGCACAATATCGTTATTGCAAGGTAGTAAAATAGGATACTTGAAAGATTCAGAAAAATCACCATTTACTAGCTTCGTTTCAACTCGAAAAATCCCATCTTCACCCTTCTTTGTTCGAATCTTTTCTAATTGTCTTTTTCCATCACACCTTTGAAATGGTGTCTGCTGTATATGCCACCACAATTTCAATTCAGCTGTCAATACTCTCGGAACCAGACCATTTCCTCAATATGGACTATCTTGAATTTAATGCCGTTTTTTCAGAAATGATTTTTGCAATTTTTTATTGATCAAGGATGGAGAATTTAGATTCAAGGGGATTTTCATTTCATTTTTGATACCATGAAGGCTTTTTGTCGTCAGATTTGATGTTTCGACAAGCATTGCAGAACCGCTGAATCCAAGCAACTGTTCTCACTATTTTTAAAATTTAGAAAAGTAGTTCAGCGAAGTCGTTAAACCTTCATTTTCGCAAGAAATGGCAGTTTTACTATTGTCTTTTTTCCTTTCTTCATTAATAATATCTAAAGGAATCACATACTCCGATTAGGCCACTGTTCTTCAGACAGCTTGAGTCCACGCTGGACCCTCCCACCATCGACTTTTCACAGAAGGTTCGAGGATTACAACCTCTTGAGGGGAGATCTGCAGGATTGGAAGAACCAGGGATATGCTGCCAATCTCTGTTTGTATTCGAGCGTATTTCCTTGACTCTGTTGGCTACAAAAAACGCTCCAGTTGTCCGTCCTTTTTTATCCATGTGGAGACTGCGGAAAATCACACCACAAATAATTTTAATACAAGTATAGGGATAACAAAGATTCTTGTATACCTTTGCACAGTCTGGAGGCTATCAGTGCACCAGCAATTCCAATCGAGGTATGTAACAGGCCTTTAAAGGAGCGATTCGAGACTTACCTGCACCAATGATACTGACACATGGTTATCAGTTTTTCACCCTTAGAAGGTGCATGCAGCGTAAGCAGTTTTGCTGTGCATCCGAGAATGTGTGGCAAGGAACAAGTGCCTTCCAGAACTGAGCCTTCACAGATATGTCTAGGAATCGTAACGTGTTTCAATAAATGACATTGTTGAAGCCACGAAGAAAAAACGTTCAATGATTTCAAAAGAAAGTTCTGCGTCCCACTTCAAATTGGTGTTTTCCAAGTTTCTTGTAGAAGCAGCTTCGGCATCAGACTACCAGGGCTGGTAAAACCTATGGGATCGAATAGCTTTTGGGCTGCCGATAATAGACCCTCTTTGTTAAAGGCGCGGTGAGACTCAACGACTTCAAATTACAGCCTAACCTATCTGCTGCAAAATCCCACTCTATGCCCAAACGAAATGGTTTTTCCTCCTCGTCGATGTCATGCAGTATGAACCCACTGTCGCAAGTTAAATTGAGCCATCTGCATTATCAATTTTGACTCTTTCATGAATTTTTCCAAATCACACTACATCTCACGCTAGACATAGAGTTGTCGACGTACCAAGTTGATTGGAGAAATCTGGCAGTCTCTTGCAGTTCAACAGGGACACTCTCTAAGTGGTGTTTTAGAACAGCTCCTAGCAAAAATGGACTAGGCCCCGTCCAAAGACCAAACGACAGTGTCTGAACACTATCACCTTCTGCCTAGTTTCTGCTGGATTGTCCCACCACAAGAAATCTAGTGCATCCCTGTCATTAGGGGAAATGCCAATCTGCAGAAGGCCTTTTCTATATCGGCTGATACTCCTATTTCATGGAGACGAAACTTCAGAAGCAATTGAGGAATTAAATTTACTAAATTCTCTCCTATGTCTACACAATCGTTTAGAGAAGTACCCTGCCTATCCTTTCACAGATGCATCAAATACTGGACGCAATTTTGTGGTCATGCTGGAATCCTTTATCACTGCATGATGAGGTAAATAAAAGGCTTTTTTCTCTCTCCTTGGGATCAGGAACTCTTTCAATTATACCTAGGACTCCCAATCCCTGAACACTTTATCGTACTCATAGATCTTATTAAGAGAATTCACCTTTTTTGTGGTACTTATCAAACGTCGTTCTGCATATCATGGTTGTTGATCAATTCACGATGTCCTTCAATCCAAGTAGGCGTACGGTGTACCGGTTGTCTTCTCCGATGGAGACTGTCTTCCTTGAAGTGTTGAACCGCTTCTTCTTCTTCCAGGTCTTTCCGAGATTTCACAGCAACAGGCCTCCTCAATTGCCAGAACATCTAGTTTCCAGAGCTTGTCAATTTCCTGGAATGAAGCATTGGACCAACAGAGAAGTTGTGTGCTTTGTCTAGAATAGGAATTGTCCAGTCAAGACCCATCCTAAAGTTGTCTTGACGCTATCAAACCTTGATGAATTTTTTCATTTCATTAGTGATAATTTCCACCCAAACATCTGCACCTAAAAGAAGTTTCACTTCGAGGTCCTTCTTGGCCTGAATCCGAAAGGACCATGTCCTTTTCTTAAGGATGTCAAGATAGTGGGAATTGGAAAATCTTGGTATGGATGAGCAAATTTTTTCTTGATCACGAACAACTATGTCGCACTTGGAATTGCCCCATCGGCTTTGAACAGCAATTTTGTAAATGTTATGAGGTACTTTTCGTGTTTCCACCCCTCCAAATAGGCTATGGTTTATTACTTCTGTTCCTAGTTTGGTGGTTTGATCAAGTCCAAAAGTTCAGTTTTATTATGATGTTGTGCCCCAGTATCCAATACAGCTCTTACCAACTGCGTCTTCTTTCCTACTCCCCCCTTCACGATCAGCGTCTGAAGAAAGACTGGGGATCCCTCAGCGAACAGCAAACTTGAGCTTGAGTTTGTCCTTTGGAGTAGAAGTCGAGCTGCTATCGTGCACTTCAGTTCTTGGATGTACATTCAACCTGGACACTGACAAATAGGTGACGTTTCTTACATAATAAACATTTAACGAAACCTTTGCATTTCTCTGCGCACTATGCCCATGTTTCAAACAAACGAAGCACCCACCAGAACGCTTCAACTGCTCCCGTTCTTCTTCTCCAGCGACCAATCTGCCACACTGGTACAACTAGAGATTCGTGATTTTTGGAACAAAATAAGCACAGTTTTGTAGGTGGTTTTCGTTCTATGATCCGTATCAGTAGTGAGCAAGATGAAGCTGTAGGGAGGGTTTCCTTGACCGGCTGATTCCTACCTTTTATTGGTTTAGTTGATGGAGCGACCTCATCTCTAGCAAAGCCAGATCGAGCAAGTACTAGGCGCTCAGAGCTTTCACTTCACCCTTCAGAAAATGAGCAAATGTGACAGATTGTCACCTGAAATCAGTTTTACACCACCCTAACTCTTTAACACTACTTCTATACCGTTCCCAAGCAATCAAAACTTCATCTGGGATGGCCGATTCTACAAGAGGTATAGCATCGCTGCATATTTTTTCAGATGTTACTCCGAGTGACTCAGAGAGCCCTAAGTTGGGTGAACTAACTTTCATAAAGTGAAGCCAACTTCAGTTTTCGCGTTCTGAGATTGTTGTAGAACGAGCTGTAACAATTCACGCACATAGACCTCTATCAATAGTTCGTCACGAGCGAATCTATCCTTCAATTGCGAAATCACTTTAGGATAATTTTCCGCGACGGTGGATAGCTCTCTACGATTTCTCTAGCCGGTGAGCCTTCTACCATATGCTGAATTAGATATCGAATTTGTCAACGGGGTCCAAATCGCGGTCTTTATGTTTT
>CM019176.2:37047900-37059357 GCA_009739505.2 Apolygus lucorum
GATTCTACTGTGAGCTGCCGCTCAGCAGCTCACTGTTCCCCCTGACAGGCCACAGAGGCCAGTAAGCCCTGATCCCCCTTGAGAGCAAACCCCCAGGCCACAGAGGCCTGTAAGCCCTGAAAACCCTTGGACAGGAACCCAGGCCGCAGAGGCCAGTAAGCCCTGAAGGAAAAGAGAGAAGACCCCAAAGGCCACACATCAAATGGGGCGTGGCCCCTTCAAAGTGCCCTCCCACCACCTTGGGCACAACCAACAATCACACAAATAGTCAAGCCACTGGATGAAGAAATGCAATTCTACCAACCAACATTTGGTGAAGTTAAGTTGGACAACCTGGAGGGGAGGAGAAGGAAAGGCCATTGTCATACTGGAAGAGCTTCATTCCCTGATGCGCCGCCTAGCCAGCAAGTCTCGAAGTGTACCCCCCAGTCTTTGAAGCTCTCTCCCCCTGTACCGTAACGCCTTAACGTCACCGTACCGTATCGCCCTCCTGCCTCCCCAGTCAAGTTCAGAGATAGGTTTTGCCAAGTGAGTGGTGCTATTCTGATACTGTGATTGCTCGTCCTGACCCCCCTGGAACCGTGTCGTCGTGGTGTATCGCGCGCGTAACTCCAGTCCTGTCCCGGCTACCCCCCTGAACTTTCTCTCGCCTCTCATCGTGACCAGGACTCGCCTCGGTAACCCTGCAGCACGTGAGTGTAACTATAAATCTATCTCAAATTGGCCAATTTAGGTAGAAGGTGGAACAAAGTGAAACTCAGTTTAGTCACTATTGTATATCTAGTTAAGAGGATATCGAACTGGAACATTAAGCGTAACCATAAGAAACTTCCTAGTCAGCTTGTACAACGTACCGTAACTCTAGTAAAATTAGTCAAAAGACCACATTTTGTTCTTAACAGTAAGCCCATCAGGCAGTGTCGGGTCGTTGGCCCCGTTACGTATCTCGAGTCAATCTTATTAAAATTACGTTTTCTAATTCAATCTTTTCTTTCAACTCACCCTGGTTCTGGTTCTGACTTGTAACGGGTATCGGTGATAGGTAGTTAAACTCATTGCAAAACACAGTAACGTCAGTAAAATCATTTTTATTCAACAACCGATACACCTTAAATGGTATAACATACAGGTAAAACAAAGGTATCTTAACAGTAACCAACAGTATCGTCAAGGTGTGTCGCAGAGCCTCATCTCCCAAGCCGCCTCGGACGGAGCTACCACGACCCACCAAAGTTAAGTATAACAACAATTCTTAGCCTAAGTGTGTCGCTCTTCTACCTTTCAGTGACCCGTTACACCCCCAATTTAAATAGGAACATTTTAACTTCTCCCCTCCCGATCGACTGGTACTCTAAACCCCCAGGCTTACAAATTGGTGGCAGCGGTACGGATTCCTGCAAGCGTGAACCCGGAACTATATCGGACTCGTAACTTTCACTCCTCGAGTCCGGTGTATTGACGGATCGCGCGTGGTGGCGCCCTGCACGAACCCACAAAACAAATATTTGTGCCTGGAGTATCGGCCGATCCACTTTCAAATAGTTCAAAACAAGTCAGAACCCAGGGTAGTAGGTAGGTAGGACGCCTCGTAACGGTAATTCCGAAAAGTAGGTCGCACCTCACCACTATACCTGCATTCCAACGAACTGTGTCGTCACACAGGGACACAATACAAAACCGTATCGTCATACGGGAACACACAACAACTAATACCGAACCACTAGACAGTAACTGTGACAGAGAACCGAACCGTATCGACTGTGCTGTGTTTACCCATTTTTCCGCGTCCTTACAAGTGAAACATGGTGCTCTCGGACGTCGAGGATGAGGAGGAACAGCAACCCTTCAACAATAAGGAAGCGGTCGATACACTGACCGAGACAATGAAACAAATGAACGTATTGCTCAAGAGGTATCACGAGACAACCCAAGATGGTGACAAGGACGGTATTCCACGTTCACTACTGTTAGAACTGGAACCGTGGGACCCAGATACACCGGGGTCGCTGAGTGTCGGGTCGTTTTTTGCAAATTTCGACACCGTAACCAGTGGGTTGTCTCAAAAGCAAAAAATGAGACTCTTGAGAACCAAGACAAGAGGTACTGCGAAGCAGTTTTTGATCGACAGAGACGATACCCTCGACTATGACAATGCCTACGAAGTGATACGGGACGAGATGACGAACTGGTTCATGCGCGAGAACCCTCAACATGCGGCAGCCCTACTCTGGACCATCAAGAGGAACAACCCAGAAACGCTTCGGCAGTTCGCCGATCGGATCAGGGGACTGGCTCGATGCGCCGTATTGGAGGAAGGAACGCACCTCGACCGTCATGAAAAACGAGAGTGGGTCGAGCGGAAGACTTTGAGCGCCTTCGTGAGGGGTGTCGGAAAGAAGATGAGCGCATTCCTCGTAACCAACCGTCCCACATCACTCCGCATCGCCCTGGAACGGGCGGAAGAACTCGAAAACACCTTGACAGAGACGGAAGAAACGGAGGAACGATGGGATCTCGCGGCTGTATCGGGAGAATTGAGGTGCTATAACTGTGGTGGAACCAACCACTTCGCCGCTCGATGCCCCCGAAAGGACCAACCGGTACCCCGACGGGAACAGCGTGTTGGTGATGACCGCCGGAACAGGTGGAACAGTGACGAACAACGACAAAGAACTGATGAACGACCCGCGCCTCGATACCCCTGTATCTTTTGCGCCGCGATGGAACATTTCCCCGTGGATTGCCCTAAGAGTCCGCAACGAACCATATTTTGCAATTTTTGCGGGTGTCGGGAACATCTAGAAGAAAACTGCCCCGAAAAACGGAAACTACTGCCCGTGTCGCAACCAATCGCCGACCCGAAACACGTAAACGAGGTCAACCGTTACAAACAGGAACCGGCTGGACTCCATGTAACGGCCGTTGAACGACCAATGATACGAACCCTAAAAGTGGAAGTGGGCCTCGGAAACGAGACCCGTAACATGCTAATAGATACCGGAGCCGCCTTATCGGTACTGGCGAGACCTGTATCGGGAATTCCGATGGTACCCGACCAAGGTCATGGCATGGGGAGCGGATGGGGCCCTATTACCTTTCGCTGGGGAACAGTGTATCGACACCCGTATCGGCAAAGTACCAATTTAAACATAATTTCCTCGTGTTTGCCCGGAAGGGCGCGACCCTTGATTTACTGGGTCTTGATGTCTTGAGACGGGTACCAATGACGTTCACAACTGGACCGACGATGGGAATGAGAACGGAAAATGAAGCGGAATGGAGGAACATGGACCCCTCTTTATTGCGAGTTGGGAAATATCGGGATGGTGTCGCAGCTCGGGAGGAGGGAGGAAACTGGGTCACCGCGCCTGAGCCTTCGTGAAAGCGCCGACACAGTCCTCCCCAGCACCTTTCGAGTTGTGATGACCCCCCCTCACCCCCGCATCACGGAGGTTCGCAGGAGAGCCCCGTCGTGACCTTCGAGGAACGCTTCACAATGGAACCCGCCCTTGAAACTCCGGACAACGAGACCTTGACCCAACAAGAGGAGTGGAAACCGAGGTGGAACGTCGAAAGTGACCGCCCGCGCTGTGTGCAAGCCATGACGTCGACCCTGTATCGCCCCCAATATTTCGAAGGGGAAGTGACAGGAACACCAGGTGTGTCGCCGGGTGTATCGCCGGGTGTAACGGCGGGTGTATCGCCCCCAATATTTCAAGGGGAAGTGACAAGAACACCGGGTGTGTCGCCGGGTGTATCGCCGGGTGTATCGGCAGGTGTATCGCCCCCAATATTTCAAGAGGAAGAGACAGGAACACCGGGTGTGTCCGCCGGGTGTATCGCCGGGTGTATCGGCAGGTGTATCGCCCCCAATATTTCAAGAGGAAGAGACAGGAACACCGGGTGTGTCGCCCGGGTGTATCGCCGGGTGTAACGGCAGGTGTATCGCCCCCAATATTTCAAGAGGAAGAGACAGGAACACCGGGTGGTGTCGCCGGGTGTATCGCCGGGTGTAACGGCAGGTGTATCGCCCCCAATATTCAAGGGGAACTGACAGGAACACCGGGTGTGTCGCCGGGTGTATCGCCGGGTGTAACGGCAGGTGTATCGCCCCCAATATTTCAAGAGGAAGAGACAGGAACACCGGGTGTGTCGCCGGGTGTATCGCCTGGTGTAACGGCAGGTGTATCGCCCCCAATATTCAAGGGGAACTAACAGGAACACCGGGTGTGTCGCCGGGTGTATCGCCGGGTGGAACGGTAGGTGTATCGCCCCAAATATACCACAAGGAAGTGACAGGAACACAGGGTGTGTCGCCGGGTGTATCGCCGGGTGTATCGACGGGTGGAACGACACCAGAATCCCAAACCAAAATACAGAATTGGAACTACAACTTGAATAGCTGCGGTTACCAATTTGGTGACAGTGACGCATTGGAAGCGGAACCCATACCCGAATGTGAATTGGACGAGGAAGAAGACTTCCCAGAAGAACAAATGACAGTGGCTACCCTGCAAGCTGGACGACCGTCACTAACGTCAGACCAGAGCGCCCCCGAGGTGTCGGGAGGAAGACAACAAAGGGCTCTAGAGGCCTCGACGAGTGACGATAATATCGTTCACGATTCGGCAACCCCAAACGACATAGAAACCGAGATGGAGGACTGGGAGATGATACCAACGGATCAGTGGGACGAACCACAACCGGAGTTGGAAATAACCATCGAAGCCAAGCTTAGCTCATTTATCGGGCACAGATCGTGAAGCAGCGAGAGGGACCCTCCTGAACTTCCGTGACCTATTTCAGCCGCCAACCAGTGAAGGATGCAGTCTCGAGGTCTATCACGAAATTACGACTACGCAACCCGAAGTGACCGCTCAGAAGCCCTACCCCATACCGCACGCGCTCCGAGACGTGGTAGAAAAACAATTGAAAGACATGTTGGAAGCTGGAGTCATCAGTGCCTCAACCAGCCCATGGTGCGCTCCAGGTTCTCCTTGTCAAAAAGAAGACACCACCGGGCGAGGAGCAAAAGTGGAGGTTTTGTACTGACTTTTAGGCAATTGAACAAATCACGAAGGGGGATGCGTATCCAATACCTCGCCTGCAGGAGACCCTCGCTCTGCTGGGTGGTTGTCAGTGGTTCACGACAATTGATCCTCCTATCCGGATACCATCAGATACCCGTGCACCCCGATGCGAAGGAAAAAACAGCGTTCTCAGTCCTGGGGAGACACTTTGAGTATGACAAGATGCCCTTCGGGCTGAAAAATGCTCCCGCGACCTTTCAAAGGGTCATGAACAACGTTTTGGATGGAGTATTGGGAAGGAACTGTTTAGTATACCTGGATGACGTGATCATTTTCTCCGCGACGCTGAAAGAACACCTCGAGCGGCTTCGGGAGGTCTTCGAACGCTTACAGGATGCCCGGTTGCAAGTGAACTTGGCAAAGTGCGAATTCCTGAAAACGGAGGTACGCTTCCTTGGTCATCGCGTCACTACAGGAGGAATCCACACCGAACCCGAGAAAACTCCAAGCTGTCCGTGAATTCCCAGTACCGACGTCCTCCCTAAAGCTTCAGTCCTTCTTAGGACTAGCCGGATTCTATCGACGATTTATACCGAATTTTGCAGAAATCACGACACCGCTTAACTGATCTCTTGAAAAAGACGAATCCATTCGAGTGGAACCAGGTGCACCAGACCGCCTTTGACGAGCTCAAGAAACGCCTTACCGAAGAACCTGTATTGGCATATCCGGACCTCACCAAACCGTTCGTTTTAGCCACAGACGCGTCAGGGAACGGCCCTCGGAGCGGTTCTGTCTCAAGAACACGACGGAGAAGAAAAACCCGTAGCGTACGCAAGCCGCAAGCTCAACCCCGCCGAGACCCGCTATTCCGTGACAGAACGGGAATTGCTCGCAGTAGTGTGGGCCGTAAGGCATTTTCAAGAGTACCTACTGGGACAACCCTTCGAGTTGCAAACGGATCACATGGCCCTCACAGCTGCTATGAGATTAAGGGACCCCACCTCCCGTATCGGTCGCTGGGTTTTGCGCTTGGCGGAATACAATTTTATACCAAGATACCGCCCAGGAACCGCCATGAAGCACGCAGATGGTTTAAGTAGGATGGACGTAGCCGCGCTGACACTAGGAAGTTCCCGAAGAGTTTGATGATTGCGGCGCAGAATATTGATTCGTGGGTCCAGGCTACCGTGATCCTTGAAAAGGGAGGGAAGACGCGGCGGAACGACGGAGTGCTAGAGACGCAGGTTCGACTGGAAGGAAAGGACGAGTGGGTACCACTCATGCCCGTGTCCTTGAGGGAATGGCTCCTTGACAGGTGTCACCGGAACGAGTGGTCGGGGCACCCTGGAGCGGAAACGACAGAAAAACTAGGTTCGGAGATTGGGATTTTGGCCACACTTGTCGAGGGATGTGAAGGAGTATGTGAAGAGATGCGGGACGTGTCAACGACGTAACACGCCGACTGGTCTTCGACACCCGATCCAGAAACCCCTCCTACCCGATAGGCCAGGACAGATTGTAGGGATAGATTTCGTAGGACCAGTCACGTCCGGAACTACCCAAAAATACATTCTGACAGCCATCGATCATTTACGAAGTACGCCGAAGCCTACCCCGTACCTGATTGTACCGCCGGCACCGTAGCACGCGTTCTGGCAACCCGCTACATCCCCGTTCATGGTGTACCCGAACGATTGATCTCAGACAGAGGAACCGCTTTCACCGGCGAAGTCAACGAAGAATTGTGTAATAAATGGGGGATACGGCAAGTTTTTACAACAGCGTACCACCCCGAAGGTAATGGCGTTTGTGAACGCTTCCACAAGACTCTCGCCAACATCCTTTCCAAGATCATCGGACGAACCACCGCATGGGAATCAGCGTTACCAATTGCCCTCGCCGCCTATAGATCCCTACCGCACAAAAGTACAGGTTTCTCTCCGAACTTTCTAACTTTTGGAAGGGAAATGAGATTACCCAATGAGACCTTCCAAAGCATCAAAGGCCCACAAGAAGAGACTACTAGACTCAAACATTTACAGATAGCCAGAACGCAGCAGTCCAATGTCTTCACAACGCATGGAAACGAAGGAGTAACATCATCAACGCACGCTTGGCAGCCAGATCTTTTCAACCTGGAGACCGAGTATACTTGAAGGAAATGCAACCGCCATCTGGAGCAGCCCGTAAACTATGGAGCCCATGGTCAGGACCTTGGGTCGTCACCCTGAAACATTCTGAAGTCACATACGACATCCGAGACATCGCAGACATAAAACGTCAGACGGTGCATATCAACAGACTGAAGCCTGCTTTCGCGGCTGGAATCCCGGACGACGCGTTTATGGAACACCTGACCGAACTGGAACGGGAACAACCCATAGTTCCACTGCCCCAAATCGACGACCCAAGAAAGGAGACAACTGAAGACCCCAATTTGATGGAGTGGGTTACAGAGGAACCCTCTAACCAAAGCACCCAGACTATAGACTCACCTGATACCACAGCAATCATCACGGAAACTGAGCAGAGCCCCGCTGAACCCTCAGGTTCCACGACCAGAGAAACGCAGGAAGCTCCGCCACCTCCCCGCCAACAGTAACAACCCCACCTCAGCAAGAGATCTGGGACCAAACCACCGAGTCCCCTGACACACCACCGAGCGAAAGGAACGGACGACCCGTAGCCTCACCGTCACAGCAGCTAGCCACAACCAGCCGCCAGACCAATGAAGACACGGTGAACCGTCCCGAGCCGAGGTACTCACTGCGACCCCGAGTACCGGTGAATTACAGCCAGATCAATACGGGGAAGTGATGACTTACTGACTAACTACGACTACGACTATGACTAACACTTACCTGACACGGAACAAACACGAACACATACACATAAACATCTGAAACATACACACACACATACGTTAAATAAGATTGAACTCGAGAAGGACCCTTCAGGTCAACCAGTTAAACAGGACCCTTCAGGTCAAACCATTTAACTAGGACCCTTCAGGTCAACTTCCCAAGCCCATAGACCCGGAAAACCCGTTTGTAGACCCTTCAGGTCTAATCATGCGTAACGAATCGAAATTTCAAACTGAGACTCACCGTGCTTTCAAGCCTGGATTGAGCCAAAACTGCGCTGGTTCGCACTGAAGTAAATGCCGTACAATTTCAAGGGGCAAAATACTATTAGGGGCAACTTGTGGTTTCTAGGATGACGCATCAACACCTAAGGGATCCCCGAGTTCAGAAGGGACCACCACCGCCGGATGAAGACATCGCCCTTCTCCATCGATACCTCGACAAGGAAGAAGCGCGTCTCGCCGCCCTATCGCGAACCGTCCTAAACACCACCGAGCCCCCTTATAACCCCCGTTTCGTAATGCCCACTCTGGCCACCCTTATAAAATTCATGCTGAGGACTGAGGAACAGCATGCGAAAACCATTCTAGCAGATGCCGCCCTGGTCTCCGTGACCGAAATCACCGAATTGCTCCCAACCTACCACCGAATAGCACAAGAAAGGGACATCCTGTTAGAAAAGCAAGAAGAATGGTTGGAGGAGAAACGTCTCCTTCTGAAAGCACTCGTGGAACACGAACAACGTGACACCGTGCCGGTACAGGAAGCTGCAGAGCCACCTGCGGCGAGGACCCAGCCAACTGAGACCCTCCCAGCGGAAGGAGAACGCACTCCCGACGGAGCACCTTCTTCCAGCGAATCCTCCTCCTCTTCGATTCACAAGGGAACCCAGCCAAAAAACCGAAGGCCAAACGACCTCCCCTTCGCAAACCGCGAGGCAGCATGACGGAGGCCGACCAGCACACCGATGACTCAACCCCACCCGAGCCACAGTCCGCCATCTCCGACCCACCGACACCTACAACCCCGGATCTGCCAGAAGAGATTGTGGTAACCGCCACCTTGCCCTCACCCATTACCAGCCTTGAGAACACTCTGGACGAATCGGCAGCCGCAACACCCCAACAAAACCCCGGAACAGCAATTCGCCACGTGGATGTCCACACCACTGTACGCTCCACGACTCCAGCTCGAGCGATGCGAGGACCCCAGAACCGTCTCGCCCTTGGTCCTCCGACTGAAAAGGTCGTCGGCCCCAAAAGGACCAAGGACATGCCCCGTCTGCACGCGGCCGTGTCAGCAGATCCTCAAGTTCCGCTGCACGGCGTGCAAGACGTTCTGGCAGAGGCTGAAGAAGTCCAACGACGCCCAGAGGGAGTTGCCAACCTGCCCGGACGACCACAAGGAAAAGCGGCAACCTTCAACCTGCCCTGGATGTAGACGTTACAAATATGAGGCGGGGCTGCGACGAGCCTACCCCTCGCTGCCCCTGCCCATACCCAGCGTCATCGAGGACGACGCTGGCTCCCGGAGCGGTGGGGGATGTGAGCTGCCGCTCAGCAGCTCACTGTTCCCCCTGACAGGCCACAGAGGCCAGTAAGCCCTGATCCCCCTTGAGAGCAAACCCCCCAGGCCACAGAGGCCTGTAAGCCCTGAAAACCCTTGGACAGGAACCCAGGCCGCAGAGGCCAGTAAGCCCTGAAGGAAAAGAGAGAAGACCCCAAAGGCCACACATCAAATGGGGCGTGGCCCCTTCAAAGTGCCCTCCCACCACCTTGGGCACAACCAACAATCACACAAATAGTCAAGCCACTGGATGAAGACATGCAATTCTACCAACCAACATTTGGTGAAGTTAAGTTGGACAACCTGGAGGGGAGGAGAAGGAAAGGCCATTGTCATACTGGAAGAGCTTCATTCCCTGATGCGCCGCCTAGCCAGCAAGTCTCTGAAGTGTACCCCCCTTACCTTTGAAGCTCTCTCCCCCTGTACCGTAACGCTCGAACGTAACCGTACCGTATCGCCCTCCTGCCTCCCCAGTCAAGTTAAAGAGATAGGTTTGTACCAAGTGAGTGGTGCCTATTCTGATACTGTGATTGCTCTGTCCTGACCTCCCCTGGAACCGTGTCGCCGTGGTGTCGCGCGCGTGTCTTCAGTCCTGTCCCGGCTACCCCCCTGAACTTCTCTCTCGCCTCTCATCGTGACCAGGACTCGCCTCGGTAACCCTGCAGCACGTGAGTGTAACTATAAATCTATCTCAAATTGGCCAATTTAGGTAGAAGGTGGAACAAAGTGAAACTCAGTTTAGTCACTATTGTATATCTAGTTAAGAGGATATCGAACTGGAACATTAAGCGTAACCATAAGAAACTTCCTAGTCAGCTTGTACAACGTACCGTAACTTAGTAAAAATTAGTCAAAAGACCACATTTTGTTCTTAACAGTAAGCCCATCAG
Organism: Apolygus lucorum; assembly: GCA_009739505.2. Classification (NCBI taxonomy): domain Eukaryota; kingdom Metazoa; phylum Arthropoda; class Insecta; order Hemiptera; family Miridae; genus Apolygus; species Apolygus lucorum. The sequence continues at coordinate 37,058,254 of CM019176.2, forward strand.
GCAGTGTCGGGTCGTTGGCCCCGTTACGTATCTCGAGTCAATCTTATTAAAATTACGTTTTCTATTTCAATCTTTTCTTTCAACTCACCCTGGTTCTGGTTCTGACTTGTAACGGGTATCGGTGATAGGTAGTTAAACTCATTGCAAAACACAGTAACGTCAGTAAAATCATTTTTATTCAACAACCGATACACCTTAAATGGTATAACATACAGGTAAACAAAGGTATCTTAACAGTAACCAACAGTATCGTCAAGGTGTGTCGCAGAGCCTCATCTCCCAAGCCGCCTCGGACGGAGCTACACGACCCACCAAAGTTAAGTATAACAACAATTCTTAGCCTAAGTGTGTCGCTCTTCTACCTTTCAGTGACCCGTTACACCCCCAATTTAAATAGGAACATTTTAACTTCTCCCCTCCCGATCGACTGGTACTCTAACCCCCCAGGCTTACAGTTGTAATTGTTGATGTACAATACTATCAATGTTTTTCGGAAGATGGGAGCCTTGAAATTTGTATGGATAAAAAAATGACGGAGTGAAGATGATGATGGTGGGCGTCAATACCAATTTCAACAGATCGTAAAATACCCAATCACCGATTAGAGTCAATCGATATTATTAGTAATGGGGATCCCCCTGTCAATACAGGATTTATCAAGACTGAACTTTTTATCAAAATGTAATGTTATTTTTTCAGGGTCCATAGGAAATATAAACTTGTCAAAATTAGGCTATGGATGGTACCATTGGAGAACTGAGGAGCCCTAGTACCCGCTAACGATACCTTCAAATCTTCGTAAGAAATGCTTCAGCTTTCATAAATATTTACAGGTAAAGGTGGGTCAGTAGAAGTTTCCAAAGTCAAGTGACTTATTCAGGTAAAATAGAGTCATTACAAGGCCGATGTACAAGCTTAGTTTTTGTCAAATCTAGAGGTTTTTGAGAGAACTTTTTCATAAAATGAATTTTCTTAGCTATTTTTGTTGTCTCATTCTCATCGGCACTAAACCTTTAGATCCTTTGAAACGCTTAATCAGATTTTCGAAGAGACTAAGAATTTGCTAGGGGATGATGAAAACTTATACATGCATGGTTAAAAGTC
>CM019176.2:37059380-37124947 GCA_009739505.2 Apolygus lucorum
GCGCGCACTGAGCGGGTTGTGCGCAATAAAAAAAATCGGTTGAGGGGTGAAATGTTCATGAAATTTCACGTAGAATCCGAATCTGCAATAAAAAATGGGGAGTCTCATTTGAAAAAACGAAGTTGATGTGCGTTGCGCACGATTGCGCACGTGCGCAATGCGCACCGTGGTCATATTTGAGATCCTTGGGAAAAATCATGAAGATTCAAAAAAAAAAAAAAATTTTTGTTTTTACCACTACCTGGACGATTTTAGCAGGGGGGGGGGGGGGACGTTTTTGGGGACACCCTGTATAAAAAAGTTTTGAGCCAGGGAGTTTTTCAAAATTTCAACCCTTATTTTTTAACGCTAAGAAGTGACTGACGTCAACCAAAAGCTTCGGGCACAACTAGACCCCAAAAGGAGCCGGTGTACTAAATTTAATCAAAATCGGTCCATGGGAACTAAGGAAAGTGAAATCTGAGCAAATTGCATTCCTTCACGCATTTTCTTCTTGTAAAATTGAACAAAATGGCGTCATATAAATATATATCTATCTATCGAACAGTACTTCTTGTTGCAGATGCACGGCTCTGTGGGCTGCAGTTGCCTTTGTAGTGGCTGATCTCAAAAAGGAGCTTCCCCGAGGAAACGAGGCTCATCATCATAAATTATATCAGCAAAGTGACACTCGAAGGCCTCAAAACCAAAAATTGAGTCATACTGCTCATCTGCATGATCAAGGCTTCGATCTCGTTGAGTCAAGGCCTCGGAACCATCAAGTTAGTCACAGTGACAACGTTCATCACAAAGTCCACGATTTTGATAAGAATAGAGTTCATGAACCTCAGAGCCAACAAGTGGGTCATAATAGAGCTGAAATGGATCATAAAGTCTACGATTCAATTGAGTGGGATAGCGTTGAAGATCATAGCCTAGAGTCTAATAGTCACGGGAAGAAAATAGCGGTCGGGGAACACGAGACTATGCTCCACGATGCAATTGGCATTAAATTGTCTAAACACAAGAAACATGTTACTCAATCGCCTCCCAGGATAGACGATGAGGAAAACCGTTACGAGCCATCGCTGTTTCATCTCAAACACACAGCCACGGAGAATCGGCCACCACAACCGGACGATCAATTTATGGAGCATGGAGGTTTTCCTCGGACACCTGGGGTTTTCAAAACTCCGTTTATAGAACAATATGGAAGAAGAATGAAATTGATGAATGATCACACACATACGCGAGCTCATGCGGTGTAAATAGCGAAGAATATAAAGTTATCTTTAGAGGTCTGAAAGTTCCTCACCTTTCAATTTCTGTAACATTTTCTTATATACCTCCTATACAAAACAATAAACAATAGTTTTAATTATAATATGAAATACTATATTCACAATTTTATACCTCAAAGTACCTAGCTTTTCAAGAAAATTAGCTGTCATGCAGGTCGGCTAGAAACGAAATTTCCCCATTCCACAGCTTTGTGAACAACTTTGGTTAAGTGCTTGGCTGTCTGTGGTTATTTTTTGTCCCGTAAATACCTATAGATATAATTTAGATAAAAACGGTTGCCTAGTTATTAAAATTACAATTAGCCCAGTTATTAAAATTATAATTAGAGTGTAAAACTGTCTTGGAAAAGAAAAATTATAATTAGCCCAGATATTAAAATTATAATTAGAGTGTAAAACTCGCTTGGAAAAGAAGTACACTGTGGTGATGAAAAATGATATTTTAGATTTTATATTTCATGTTGCTTCCGAGTCTACCAAGGTAGCGGAAGGTTTGTTTTCACTTTTCAAGGACGAAAAAAAAAGTTCTCCAAAATCAAAATTTTCATTCGCGTTTTGCGTTTTAGACCTTTCTGAACAGTTTGGCTTCCGTGTCTGTCTGTCTGTCATGAATTCCTTGTAACGCGCATTACTATACGAAGTGTAACAATATAGGTTGAATTTCAGATTGAAATTCACCTAATTGTTCATAAGTTAGTCAGAGGAGGGTGACGACCCTACCCCATCAAACCAGTGATTAGATTGATCAGCCGGCCCGAAGAGGATATCGATTCATATCTCTATGAATCAAATTCCCCCTAGGCGTAGCTCCAACAAATCGGGAACAAACCAAATCGGTTTGCCCCTTCTGTAAAAGTAGGATCACACTCCCCTCCCTAAAACATACTTCTGGGTTTCAAACAGAAGTATGTTTGAAAACAAGTCAAAGGGACTGAAAATAGCATGAAGCCCAGGAAAGGACGTCTGGAAGCTTCAAGGGAATTCCTCCATCGTAATGGTACTATTCGAAAAGAAGAAGAAGAAGAAGAATGCCACGAATGGGCCATTTATACATAAAAGGATAAATCAATGGAACTGAGGAGTAAGCAAACTAAATAAAGAATACGAACGACGAAACATTCAAGTGTAATGATTGAAAAGGCAAATGCAGAAAAGGCTTATATAAAAGAAAAACGTAATTGAAATTAATAAAATGCCAGATTGGCAAAGCCTAACAAGGGAATGAGTTAAATTGCCGAATTGGCGAAGTTTAATGAATGAATTTAATTGCCGGATTGGCGAAGTATAATAAGGGAATGAATTTGATATAGAGATTCCTTCTGGAATTCTCTTTGGGTAATTCCTTCTGGAATACCCAAAAATAAAAGTGGAGGGGAAATTATGAAATAAATTCAGTGCATTTCCACCGAACCACGCTCTGCTACCATGTAACAATATAGGTTGAATTTCAGATTGAAATTCACCTAATTGTTCATAAGTTAGTCAGAGGAGGGTGATGACCCTACCCCTTCAAACCAGTGATTAGATTAATCAGCCGACCCGAAGAGAATATCGATTCATATCTCTATGAATCAAATATCCCCCTAGGCGTAGCTCCAACAAATCGGGAACAAACCAAATCGGTTTGCCCCTTCTGTAAAAGTAGGATCGTCACAGAAGTTATTGTCCGATTTCAATGAAATTTTCAGGGATGTTACAAATTAGTATTTAGATGGTCCTCTATGAAAATGACCACCTTCGGAATGACAGTAGCCACTGCGCATGCGCAAACGTGAATTCCTCGTAACAGCCATAACTTCCACATTTTTCACCCGATTTCGATGAAATTTTTAGGGATTACGCGGATTAGGTTGTAGATGGTCCCCAATGAAAATCAAGGCCTTAAAATTTACAGAAGCCTCTGCGCATGCGCATACGTAAAATCCTTGTACCAGCCATAACATTTACCTTTTTTATCCGAATTTGATGAAATTTTCTAGGATTGACCAGATTAGCGTGTAGATGGTCCCCTATGAGGGTAGTGAAAGGTACTTAGAGATTGGTGTTTTGAGATTAACTACTATGCATTGGATCATCTATATAATCGGGTTATAGATACGAGGAAGCTATGTGCCACACCCACTTGGCAGACTTTTTTTATTTAAACTAAACTTCTCTACTCTGGGTCAGGGTCTTAATCAAGTGTAGGTATTTATAAAGGAAAACAAGAAGAGCATCGGTTAAGAACTAGGGGACAAACTGGGGTGAAACTATAGAATGGTTCTTCTTATAATGTGGTGTGTTTTCGCACAACTTGGTCAAGAGGTAGCCAAATTTAAATTTAAAACCAACTTTGCCGGTTCAACGCCATGTAAGTACAAAATGGTAAGTACAAATTGTTTCACCTCAGGTGTAAAACGAATTTTGAGATCCCCATGATCCCATAACGGTTTTTTCCGAACACAATGCCAATTAAATAATCAAGATTCATTTTAAAAATTGAGCATAGCGTTGAGTATGCAGTGAAAAGCACGGAAGGAATTAGCGATGAAAACAAAGCTTTTCTTCGGTCGCAGCTCGAACCTCGCTCCACTCTCAGCTTGCAGCGATGCTCTCATTGTAGCTCCACTCAGTAAGTGCTCTTACGATACTACCACGTAGGTCTGATAAATTTAACAATAATTTCTCATTTAACGATAGTTGATCGGCTGGATGGTTTCATTCGTTTTCAACAATTTAACGCTATTTTGTGATCATGAAAAAAGTCAGTCATTTTTCAGTCATGAAAAATTCATTAATTAAGTAATTAATCATCCTCAATGAGTGACCATTGAGTGATCGGTGGGTCCCACAGAGCTCCGGTTGGTGTCAAAAATTCCGTATAAATTTTAAATGGATGAAACAGCAATATCTGTACATCGAAAGTTTGACAGCTAGGACGTTTGAAAACGTTTTCCCCCACTTTTTACCCTTATAAGTGATAATAATCAAAACCTTCGAGGCACAACTTCATCCCAAATAGAGCTTATATTCCAAATTTCAACAACATCGGCCCAAGGAAACGGGGGGCGGACGAAAAAAAATTGTATTCGTATTTTGGATTCTTCATACCCTTAAACATAGACCATCAAATTTTGAGTGGGATTATATTTTTTTTCTAGCTCGATTCCAAAGGTTCATTTTTGGAAATAATAAGCCAAAAACAAAATCTAGAATGCACTGAATTACATCGCCTTTGTTGTTTTTTAGGCCTCCGCGCAAAGCCCGTTGTGTATTTAGGTACTTAGCTTCTACAATTTTCTTCCGATTCCGATGAAATGAAAGTCGTGGAAGGTCCCAAATTTAATGAGTGTTACCCATGAATCTGAAATCCGTCTTGTATATTTCCAGTGGAAATTTGATTCGATTCTAAGAATGTTTACACCAACCGCACTTTCCTGCGATAAGTAGGCCAGCCCTGCATTGCCCAATCACTTCAGCACTGCACGCAACTTTGAAAAAACGTAGAATAAAAACTACTCATCCTTGGAAAGTGCGATTGTTGTCAAAATTAGCATTGAATAAACTTTCATTCAAAAATTTAATTTGAACTTATTGGTTGTTATCTACCCAATCATGTTACGGTGGAGGAAGCTACGGCCCTGTTTTGGTTTATTTATTTATTTATTTATTATTATTATTATTATTATTATTTTATTTTAGGTTTATTTATATTTTAGGTTTTTTAGGTTTATTTATTTATTTATTTTTTATTATTATTATTTATTATTTAATTATTTATTTATTATTTTCAATAATGAACCTTTGGAATCGACCAAGAAAAAATTTTTTTAACCCCCCCCCCCTAAAAATTTGTTGATTTACGTTTCAAGGTAGAATCCGAAAATCGATTAAAAATTTGGCCGTCCGTCCGCTGTACTTTCCCCACTTAGCATTGTTAGCAGAATTTTTTGAGACGACGCGGAGCCCTGTAGGAAAAACCTTTCGCTCCCTACGAGAATTTAAGGGTTGGACGTACGATAAATCAGAAACACGAGTTCAAGTTGCTTGTGAGCGTCAATAGAGCTCACAGTTTGCGGGGAACCAGTCGGAGGCTGAGCTTTTTCCTCGTTCTAGTATTCATGTCACTCAGTTAATCTTCCTTAGCAACTTAGAACCAAATTTTGATATGCAGGCGGATGTTGGAAATGTTTTTTCGGCCAAAATAGATTTGATAGTTCTTTTCGCGCGATAATACTGATGACAAGAAATGGTAATTGAACGAAAATTCAACCTGAGAGTGTTGTTTACTTTACTTACCTATTTACTTTTACTATTAATGCCCGAAAAGAGTTCCGGGTTACTAGGTTAATCAACGACTGTATTAACCCCGATTTACCCGACTGACTTTTCAAGGTACGTAGAATCCGAAAATCGAATAAAAAATTTACCGCCGTACGCGGCACTTTTGCCACTTAACATTGACCAATTTTGATGAAATTTGGTATGTAGGCTCCATTTGGGGTCTAGTTGTTCCACGAAGATTTTGGTTGATGTAGGTCACTTCTAAGGGTTGAAAAATAAGGGTTGAAATACTGAAAACGCCCTAACTCAGAAAATTTGTATATAAAGGTATTTTTTTCATTAATTTAGGATAATATAGAATTTTTGAGACCTCGCGGAGCCCTTTAGGACAAACCGTTTGCTCCCTAGGAGAATGTTAGGGAGAATCTCTCTTCAATTCTCTCCCATACAACGGAAGAACCTTTAACTATCTCACTTTACAAACGGCTCAGTGGTGACACTCCCGCCCTAGCGTTCTGGGTTTGAATCGTACTCTCGTCAATATTCACTCCTGCTCAAAATTAGAGCACCACCATCCGTTTTTTCGTTTATCTCTTTCCTTCTTCCCTTATAAATTTTGTATCCTGGAGCCACCAAGGAGCCTAAACATGAATCCGATAGAGCATGTTTGGGACATGCTGAAAAGAAGAATTCGAGCCAGAGATCCACCATCAGACAATCTTCAGCAGCTGGAAACAGCAGCGAAAGAGGAATGGGACAATATCCCCAGAAAGGTATCCAAAACTTGATTTGAGGCATCGGTCGATAGCTGCAAGCCCTCATCCTAGCTAGAGGAGGTAATACCAAGTATTGAAAAGCTAAACTGGCATAATTCAAACCTTCTTTTCAATTTTTATAATTTTACCACAAGAAGTACATTTTTCTATAATTCATTAAAAACATAATTTTTCTCGAAATTGTGCCTTTTTGGTTACAGTTTTTTCTAAGTTTGCAAACAATGTGAGCAAATAGATAAAAACTTGATGAGGGGGCAAACGAAGAAATAGATGGTGGTGCACTAATTTTGAGCAGGAGTATATTTTTTGATCCCATCACATCGACTGTTGGTTTGTTATTGCTTCCGAGTCTACCAAGGTAGGGGAAGCTTTGTTTTCACTTTTCAAGGACGAAAAAAAAAAAGTTCTCCAAAATCAAAATTTTCACTCGCGTTTTGCGTTTTAGACCTTTCTGAACAATTTTGGTTCAGTGTCTGTGTGTCTGTCTGTCTGTGTGTCTGTCCGTCTGTCATGAATTCCTTGTAACGCGCATAACTATACAAAGTTATTGTCCGATTTCGATGAAATTTTCAGGGATTGTGCGGGTTGGTGTGTAGACGGTCCCCTATGGAAATCATCATCCTCGGACTGATAGAAGCGACTGCGCATGCGCAAACGTGAATTCCTTGTAACGGCCATAAGTTCTACATTTTCCATCCGATTTCAATGAAATTTTCAGGGATTTTACAGATTAGTATTTAGATGGGCACCTATGAAAATCACCACCTTTGGACTGATAGTAGCCACTGCGCATGCGCAAACGTGAATTTCCTTGTAACGGCCATAACTTCTACATTTTCCATCCAATTTCAATGAAATTTTCAGGGATGTTACAAATTAGTATTTAGATGGTCCCCTATGACCTTCGGACTGATAGTAGCCACTGCGCTTGCGCAAACGTGAATTTCCTTGTAACGGCCATAACTTCTACATTTTTCATCCGATTTCAATGAAATTTTCAAGGATGTTACAGATTAACTTGTTTTGATGTTTAGAGATTAACTACTGTGTATCGGATCATCTATATAATCGGGTTATGGATACGAGGAAGCTATGTGCCACACCCACTTGGTAGACGTTTTTTTATATCTACTTGCGATTGATTTTTTTCTTCATGTTGGTTGGTGGCAACAATGGCAAAGGCGTGTTCTTTGCAGTCGGGTGATCTATATAGAAAAATATCAAACTATTGTGTAATAATTTGCAGCGTTTTTGTCCTGAGGTGGTGTTCATCTTAGGTACCAGGGACTTTTCTGCTGCCTCTGCTCTAGTCTCTTTTTCATGTTTTATACGTACAAACCTCCAACTGCATTGACACGAAAAAATAATTAGAGACCTCAGACGAAGTTTCCGTAAATTGAGCACATCTAGTTTCTTGAAATACTCAACTGATCTGCTAGAGTAAAAAAAAGTGGGTGTGGCACATAGCTTCCTCGTATCCATAACCCGATTGTATAGATGATCCGATGCATAGTAGTTAATCTCAAAACATCAAAACGAGTTAATCTGTTACATCCCTGAAAATTTCATTGAAATTGTACGGAAAATGTAGAAGTTATGGCCGTTACAAGGAATTCACGTTTGCGCATGCGCAGTGGCTACTATCAGTCCGAAGGTGGTGATTTTCATAGGGGACCATCTAAATACTAATCTGTAACATCCCTGAAAATTTCTTTGAAATCGGATAGTAAATGTAGAAATTATGGACGTTACCAGGAAATTCACGTTTGCGCATGCGCAGTGACTACTATCAGTCCGAAGGTGGTGATCTTCATTGGGGACCATCTACAACCTAATCCGCATAATCCCTGAAAATTTCATCGAAATCGGGTAGAAAAAGTGGAAGTTATGGCCGTTAAAAGGAAATTCACGTTTGCGCATGCGCAGTGGCTACTATCAATCCGAAGGTGATGATTTCCATAGGGGACCATTTAAATACCAATCTGTAATATTCCTGAAAATTTCATTGAAATCGGATGGAAAATGTGGAAGTTATGGCCGTTACAAGGAATTCACGTTTGCGCATGCGCAGTCGCTTCTATCAGTCCGGGGATGATGATTTTCATAGGGGACCGTCTACACACCAACCCGCACAATCCCTGAAAATTTCATTGAATTCGGACAATAACTTCGTATAGTTATGCGCGTTACAAGGAATTCATGACAGACAGACAGACAGACACACAGACACACAGACACTGAACAAAAATTGTTCAGAAAGGTCTAAAACGCAAAACGCGAGTGAAAATTTAGATTTTGGAGAACTTTTTTTTTCGTCCTTGAAAAGTGAAAACAAAGCTTCCGCTACCTTGGTAGACTCGGAAGCAAAAACCGCTTAATAATTCTCACAATGGTTTTCAGAATACTTATCAATGGTGTCACTTATGTTTGCGTCGCTCTATCCCAAGCTACAATACCGTATATCAGTTGTGATTGGACCAGTGCAAAATATACATTTCTAATAGTTTCTAGGTTCAAAACGTTACGGAGTTCAAGAAATACATGCAGCAGTTTCATGTTGCTAGATGATTGGAGTGGGCGGCATGTACAGGAATCTCTTGGGCGCAAGACCTTTCGTGAATTTCTAAATGGAATGGTATTAGCGTCTCCCTTTGCACACATAACCGAAAAGTGATGAATTTGGTTTTATCGGTATTTATATTTGGTTTTTATCGGTAATTGCGTGTATTATTCACGTACACCTTGGTATTATTCAACACCTATTGGTCTGACTCTTTATTATTAAGTATTTACCTTCATCCTACTTGAAATTTCATTAAAATACTCATCAACCCAAACGTAATCTCTTAAAACCGCGAGGCTTCATCACATTACCTTTGTAAGGTTCATAATAGATAGTTGTTGTTGACAACTTGGAATATAACTCAGCTTCCTTCATTCAGCAGCCAACATTCTAGGCTTTTTATTTTGGCATAAGTTGGTCTTTCAAAACAAACTGAGATCTCCTAAGTGTAAAAACGATTTGGCTGTAGGTTCGTGAAACTGAAAACCTCAGTAATTGAAATGATGACTATCATTTCCTGAAGATTTCGGACTATTATAGGTCGTAGCTGAATAATTTCCATGCAATAAAATAATATAATTTCCCCATTATTAGAAACGCCATTTCTTTAACTGTATGGTCCAGTGTATGGGCCACTGAGACGGCGACTGTGAGAACCGAAGAAACTTGACAGTTGAAGAACAATTACAGAGCGAAGTGTTTCGCAAAAGTCTGATTTCTATTCGTGTGAACGGACCGAGGTCCCTCGATAATTAGGTTGTTTTTACTGTCCCTCCGACACCCTGCAATCACGAGACAACTATTTTTAGGACTCCGTCCACGTCTAAAAGCTCATACTTTTCTGGTTATTCTACGCGGAAGGTGTCAAAATTACGGAAGAGTCTGGTAAGTGTGAAATGTTATTTGAAAACTAACTAGTTATCCGTACGTTGCTCGGAACAAAATGTATGCTCAGGCTGCTGAAACAACCGTACCCAGATTGTACTCTATTCTACCGTCACATTTCTACCAACTGATCTGCATCATCCTCTCAATCAGTAGGTAGTTACCAAAGAACCTGAGTAGCAAACACTGATCATAAGGGCTTATGTACAGGTGTGCAGGTGTTTTTGGACGTAGAGGTAGGTTCCATCTCCCAAAAAGGTGATTAGGCTCCCTCTACGATCACAAAACCTTGACAAGAAACCTCAGCTACCACTTGTTGTAACTGACTTATTCGTTCTCCGTGGATCGTGTTGTCCGATCCGAATATTGTTGAATATTGTTCTGATTTTTACAATTATAGAAAGAAAAACTCGGCCCTTCGGGCCCCCGGATGCTCTTCTCTTAGAGCCAACGGCTAAAATTCAAGAAACATGGAACATGCTTTAGCCGCGCTTTCTTATTCTGCCTAATTAATTTTTTTATTAGGAAGAATGCGATCAAACCTATTCTGTTATTTTGATAGCCTTTTAAAAAACGTCTGCCAAGTTGGGTGGGCAGTATAGCTTCCTCACTCATTGTAACATGGACGTATAGAATCAGTTGGCGAAAAACAGGAGAGGAAATGGCCTTGGAGCTCACTCAGCTGATCAGTGACCACTCAGGCACCTTCAGCATTCTCCATTGACCCTGCCTCTCAAATTTCAGCTTCCTGCGTTCAACAGGAGAGAAAATGGCCTTGGAGCTCACTCAGCTGATCCGAAGGTGCTGAAATTTATAGGGGACCGTCTAGGACCTAACCCGCACAATCCCTGAAAATTTCATCAAAATCGGACCACAGGTTAGTATAGTTTTGCCCGGGACAAGGATTGACCACAGACAGACAGACAGACCGACAGACCGACAGACCGACAGACAGACAGACAGACACGGAACCAAAATTGTTCGGGAAGCTCTAAAACGCAAAAAGCAAGTGGAAATTTTGATTTTGGAGGACATTTTTTTTTTCACTTCTTTCACGAATACAAAGCTTCCCTACCTTCGGTAGTGAGGAAGCAACATCAGTTTTCAGATAGGAAGGTATTTTATAGTTGTATTGAGGTATCAACGACGTATCAACGACTACCGTTCCTAGTTACCGTTCCCAAAAACGTAACACTTTTTGCTTTTTCATTCCATGCTAAAATTCCATTCCATGCTAAAGTTTACAACTCAATTGACTTTCAACACACGTACACCTGAAATTTACCGAAACCATGTGAATTTGGACATTGAAATACTGAAGTAGTCAAACGAAAAATTTAGTTATGAAATTATTTGGAATCCATAATTCTCGCAGTTGCGACACTAATGGTCCCGAAGTGCTTAATTCGTGTTAACGCATTTGTAGAAAAACGGCACTGCCAAGTGCCAATCAAATTGACGATGAAAATTCAAGGGAAAATACGAATTATCCTATGGAGTAGTTAAATACTAGGGCATGTTCAAAAAGACAATAACAAAATAGATTGGATGTCTCCGAAAATTACGAATTCCACACTTGGGAAACGGTCCTCAAGCAGGGCAGGTGTGAGATCGGGCAAGCAAAAAACTAGGAATTGCCTATAAAGAAATGTAAGAATATCATAAGGATTTAGGAAAATTAAGAATATTTTGTGGAATTTGATCAAAAAATTGGATATAGAGGGTGTTTTACGAAACAAATTGGGACCAACGCTATTCTTCTTGATTTTTTTGTGAGGAATTCAGGAAAAAAACTTTCGCGCAAAATTGCGCGAAATTGACACTAACTTCATTTTGGTTTATTATTTTCAATAATGAACCTTTGGAAAGGAACAAGAAATTTTTTTTTAACACCCCCTCAAAATTTGTTGGTTCACGTTTCAAGGTACGTAGAATCCAAAAATCGAATAAAAATTTGGCCGTCCGTCCGCCGTACGCGGCACTTTTCCCACTTAGCATTGACCGATTTTGATCAAATTTGGTATGTAGGCTCCATTTGGGGTCTGGTTGTGCCCCAAAGATTTTGGTTGATGTTAAATTTTGAAATTTTGAAAACGCCCTAAATAAAAATGTTTTGGTTTAAAGGTATTGTTTTTCCATAAATTTAAGATAGTATAGAATTTTTAGAATTTTTGAGACCACGCGGAGCTCTGTAGGACAAACCGTTCGCTCCCTACAAGAATTTAAGGGTTGGATGTACGATAAATCAGAAACACGAGTGTGAATCGCAAAATAGGCCTAATCTCCGTTCAAATTATAGCTGACCGAAATGCGATCGATGTTTTTCTTCATGTTGGATGGTTGGTGGCTTTGCAGACGAGCGATCTATATAGAAAAATAATAAACCATTGAGTAATAATTTGCAGCGTTTGTCCTCTTGAAATCTTGGTCTTCCTCAAAATGGATGACACCCTGTGATTCAGCGTCAAGAAATGATGAAAAAACATGTGCCACACTTAGGGTTCTTCAAAACCTAATTTTTGTGTAATTGTGGAGTGGCGCAACTTGGAGCGTTCAAAAACCCAGGTTGTGCGTAGTAATAAAAAATTGGTTTGGGTATGAATTTTTCATGAAATTTTACGTAGAATCCGAATCTGTAATAAAAAAGTGGGTTCAATTTGAAAAAGCCTCTGTAATTTTGCGAAATACTAACCCGGAACGAGGAACGAACGGCGACCGGCTGAGGCCCCTTTAAGATGTCGACTGTTGATCTTAACATGGTTCAAACATTTTAAAAATACGGTGGAAGGACTGATTTTATTTTAAAATTTGATTTCCAGAGAGCGTTTTTTTAAACAAAAAATTGAAAAAACAAAACATTTTGAGAGGGAACGAAAAAAATCTCATTGAATTCCTAAGGTTTATTACTAAAATCGTAAACCAAAAAGGCTTAAAGCTGGTTAAAATTCTTCGAAATTTGACTAGTCTGACGTCCATTTGCCGTCAATTCTGAACATTTCAACAACTAATAAGCGCCCGCGGTCGTTAAATCTGCCTCCAAAGTATGTTGAGGTTGTGACACCATATTTTATATTCGCGTTTGTCAATAACAAAGTCGATAAATTTGGTTTATTTATGCAAATCAGATGTAAAATGATGGCATCATCAGGCTTCTGAAGAATGTAGGTACCTATGTGTGTTGACTGAGTTGATTTCCCTTCGATTCATTAATTTTGCATATCGTTGATTTGATTAGGGTGAACTAAGGTGAAAAGCCCCCAGGACCACATCATGGATTCACAGTTTATCGCTCTGGTGGCGACGTTGGTTGTCAGCGTCCATGGGTGCAGAAAAACAGAATTGCCTCCGATATCTCACACCATGTTTCCTGAAGGTTTCATATTTGGAGCTGCAACAGCTGCGTATCAGGTTGAAGGGGGATGGAACGCAGATGGTGAGTAATAACAATACTCCCCAAACCACCGAATGTCATTTATTTTTATCAACCTGCAGTCATCAAATCAACACCTAATAGTTGTTTAAGTAAGATATCAGTGATAACAGAATGTAGAATGTCACCACATCATTCGTCAATTGTAAAGAAGGTGAAGATCAGGAGAAAATCGTATTTCTTAGACACAGAAAAAAACCCATGGAAAACCAAAGCGTTTTTATCAATATTACGGAGTCTTCTGGATCATGTTACTATTTTCTCAAACATAAAAGAAAGATAATTGTTAAATAGACGATCTTTAGAACTTTGTGTACTGATTCTATGGCGATATATTCGTAGAGATTCAGGTCGTGTGAAATCGACGTTTACATCTTACATGAACATGAGACTTTCAGGCTCTATCTCCGAACATTTGAAAAATTTTGGCCCGTTACCAATACAATTAAGGTACATGTAATAGTTTTTTTGTTGTATGAAACATCTTTGTCTGGAACCGTTAATAGCTAAACGACTCAACAGATACTGAAGAAATTAAGTACGTTTATAGTGAGTGACTGTGTGCTTTTGGTTTATTTTGGTTTGGGTGATTTTGGTTTATTATTTGCATCGTACTCATTACTCTCTTTAACGGGGAATCTTAAAGCCAGAATAAATCTTTATCCGTGAATTGCTCGGTTTATTGTTGTTTTGCCTGTTTGTCTTCCAGAACACCCAAACCAATTACTTTCAAAACGCTCTTCCAGCCAATCATCGTCCGAAACGCTCAATTTTGCCTTTCTGTCCATAAAGTTGTAGCTGTACCATTGTTTTCACTTTTCAAGTTAAAAAACCTTTGCCAAGTGGGTGTGTCTTCCCCATAACCCGATTGTATGGATGATCCGATGCATAGTAGCTAATCTCGAAACATCAATCAGTATGTACCTTGCACTACCCTAATTGGGGACCATCTACTCGTCAACCGGCACAATATTTTAATATTTCCTCGAAATCAGATGGAAATTGTTGAAGTTATGGCTGTCACAAGGCATTCACATTGAGGCGTGCGCACTGACTACTATCAGTTCCTGGCGATAATTTTCATAGGGGTTTACCTACACGCCAATCCGTACAATCCTTGAAAATTTCTTCCAACTCGAATGGAAAATGTAGAAGTTATGGCTACTACAAGGAAATTCAAGTTTGTTCTTGCGCAGTGGCTACTAGGTATCAGTAAGGGGGCGACGATTTTCATAGGTGATCATCTACACGCCCCTTAGCACAATCCTTGAAAAATTCTTCTTAATACGATGACAATTTTAGGTGTTATATAATTTTACGCTTCTACATTCGCATCGGCTATCATCAATGGGGGGGGGGGGGGATAATTTTCATAGGGGACCATCTACTCACCAATCCCCATTAAGTCTGAAAATTTCATCGAAATCGAATGGGAAATGTAGAAGTTTTGCTGCTACAAGGAAATACACGTTTGGGCATGCGCATTGGCTTTTTTCTATCGACGATTTTCATAGTTACAAGGATTTCATGACAGACACACATGTGAATATATCCCCTGATGGAAATAAGATATTAATAAAATAATTAGTTTTTGCTAGTGAATTGACGCTAATCGTGGAGAACATTTGATTAAAAATTAGTAAAATGTTTTACTGAAGTTACTGGGACTTGTCTTCGAGAAGAGAAAGAAGAGAAACACAGAGAAGAGATACAAAAGAAACAGCTGAAATTCGATAAATTTGGACTATTTTCCTGATTGAGATAAAATATAAATAATTAATAATTAGTTCTAGTGAACTAGTGAATAGATAACAAGCCATCGACTAAATTAGTCAACATTTCCGAAATTTTTCAAATTTCACACGGCCATCTTTAAAATAAGGGGTTTTCAGTAATAGAGATCAGTTTTTCTTCTCATAGCGGAGGACATTCTATTATTCATTGGTTTTTAGTTTTCATTAAAGTATCTGATTAGGACAGAGTCAGCTCCTAGTCTAACAGGAGAGAAATCCGCAGAAGAAGAAGAAGAAATACACAGGGGAGAGATGCAAAAGAAAGTTGCAGCTCAAGTCGCGTTTTCTGCCCGCATCCTTCTCTACAGCCTTTCGTTTCCGGTACCGTTTTTCTGGTTTTCTGTGTTTTATTATTCAGTTTTGTCGCAATATGTAGGTAAATGTTGCAGCAGAAAGTGGAAAACTACGCGGGGAAACGAAAAGTGAACGAATTCGAGTGCTTACCGAGTTTTGATTAGCTCTCAAATAAACCTTCACTAACATTCACTAACAACATCAACGTTCAAAGTAACTTTTATTACTGCGTTGAACTCAGCTTCTTTTATAGTTTACGAGCTTTCATGTGGGAATAAGTTTTCTGCCGCAAAAATATACTTGAAGGTTTCTTATGACATGACAATGAGACCATCATTGTCTGTGTTTTCGACAAAATGATGGTCGATCGTCCTCGAGAAACAGTAATGCGAAGTCATTCATTCGTGCAAATCTTTTCTCAGAACTTCTCTCATTTCTTATAACGATGATTTTCGTAGGGGACCATCTACACGCCAATCCGTACAATCCCTGAAAATTTCTTCGAAATCGGATGGAAAATGTAGAAGTTTAGCTGCTGAAAGGAAATACACGTTTGCGTATGTGCAGAGGCTACTATCGGTTGATTATTTTCATAGGGGACTATCTACCCCCTAATCCACATAATACGTGAAAATGTCATTGGAATTGAAGGGAAAATGTTGAAGTTATGGCTGTTACGAGGAATTCACGTTTGTGCATGCAATTCTCAATCAGTCTAGAGATTTTCATAGGGGACCATGCACACGCTAAACCGCAAGCGTTTGCCCATTACAAGGATTTCATGACAGACCCACAGTCCACAAACAGACAGACACGGAGCCAAAATTGTTCAGGGAGGCCTGCTACGTAAAACGCGAGTAAAAATTTTGATTTTCCGAAGCAATTTCCGCAAATCCATGTAAGACAAAACTATAGTATAGTTAGTCGTATTACGAAGTTGCTTTTCGATTTTCAAGAAATTTTTAGGGATTGCGCTAGTTAGCGTGTAGACGATCCCCTACGAAAATCATCCCCCTCCCCCCTCGATTGATAGAATCTTCTTTGCATTTATTTTTATTTTTTTATTTTATCGGCGCTACAGCCCAATGTGGGCTTTGGCCTCCCGTGCTATCTTATTCCAAGCTGGCCTATCAAGAGCTTTCGTACTCCAATTGTCCACACCGATAATTCGGATGTCTTCCGTTACATCATCGATCCAGCTCTTCCTTGGTCTGCCGCGTCTTCGTGTTCCATGCACCTCTTCCTTGAAGACCTTCTTCGACATCCTTCCTTCTTCCATCCGAGGTAGATGACCTAGCCAGCGCAGCCTCTGGGACTTTATGAAGCGCACGATGTCTTCATGATTGATCAACTGATCGAGTTCATGGTTCCATCTAATCCTCCATCCCTCGCCGTCATAAACTGGCCCGAATATCTTACTTAGGACCCTTCTTTCAAATACTCGGAGGGAGTTTTCGTCTGCGCTACTCATCACCCAGGTTTCGGCTCCATAGCAGGCAATATGACGTATCAGCGCTTTATACAATGAAAGTTTTGTTTTCCTGGTCAAGAGTTTGGACTCGAACATATTCGCCATACTGAAGTATGCTCTATTTGCTGCCATTATCCTACTTCTTATTTCGTGGCTAATCAAGTTCCCAATATTTATTAGGACACCTAGATACTTGAATTCGTCCACACCTTCAAAGTCATAGGTTCCGATTTTCAGGTTACGGGCTGCTTTGGGCGTCTTTGAAGGCGATATGACCAGGTACTTTGTTTTCTCTTCGTTGATACATAGGCCCAGCTTTCTACTCTCTCGCTCCAATTCAACAAAAACTTCGTTTATGGATAGCTCTGTGCGGCCCAGAATTGCCAGGTCATCTGCATATCCCAGTATTTGGCTTGATCTTGGCAAGAGACCTCTACTCTCCACCTGCTTCACAGCTTTGTGGAGTGCCAAGTTGAAAAGGGTAGCAGAGAGCGCATCGCCTTGCCTTACGCCTCCTCTTACGTCAAACCTTACTTGTTGATTTTCCAACCTGCACTTTTGCTTAGGTCTTTAGGTCTTTGCATGATAAAACGAATAATGGTTGTTACAGCGATAACTTTTACAGTTTCCATTCGCCTTCAACTAGATTTTCATGAGTTGTGTGGTTGAAACTGTGGATAAAATACCACAGTCATGAGATTGAATTTTTGAGAGTAACCACTATGCATCAGATCATCTATACATTCGGGTTATGGATACGAGAGGAATCTCCATTTGGCAGACGTGTTTACTGTATAAACACGGAAAGTTCAAGCCAGCAGTAATATCCGCTGATATTTTCGTATCGTGAAATTTCGACTCCAAGAAACTTCAAGAGAAGATTGAAGCGAGAGGACACACTAGTTTGCATAATTTCCTATTGCATTTAGAAATTCATGGCCTTTCAACTTTTTTGACATTTTCATGTCATTGCTTTGGCACATAAACTGAAAAACGCTGCAAATTATTACACAATGGTTTATTATTTTTCTATATAGATCACTCGTCTACAAAATCACCAACCATCCAATATGAAGGAAAAAAAAAAAAAAAAATCAAAAAAAAAAAAAAAAAAATTAAAATCATTAACCATCGATCGCATTTCGGTCAGCTCTAATTTGAACGGAGATTAGGCCTCTTTCGCGATTCGTGTTTTGATTTATATATATATATATTTCAATATAAACCCTTAAATTTTTGTAGGGAGCGAACGGTTTGTCCTACAGAGCTCCGCGTGGTCTCAAAAAATTCTAAAAATTCTATAGAATCTTAAATTGAAGGAAAAACAATACCTTTATAACACAATTTTTTGAGTTAGGGCGTTTTCAAAATTTCAAAATTGATTTTGGAACCCTTAGAAGTGACCTACATCAACCAAAAGCTTCGGGGCACAACTAGACCCCAAATGGAGCCTACATACCAAATTTCATCAAAATCGGTCAATGCTAAGTGGCAAAAGTGCCGCGTACGGCGGACGGACGGCCAAATTTTTATTCGATTTTTGGATTCTACGTACCTTGAAACGTAAACCATCAAATTTTGAGGGGGTGTTAAAATTTTTTTTTTCTTGGTCGATTCCAAAGGTTCATTATTGAAAATAATAAACCAAAATCGTCACGAAAACTAAGCAAGTCCTGCTCTTGGTCACATGTTTGTTAATTGAAAGTCTGCCTGCGGTCAATCCTCTATTCCAGTTCAATATTGATGACATTTTCAAAGATTGTGCAGGCTAGAGCCATGATGGTTAATTATTATTTAGTATTATGTTTTTCATGAATTGAATTGTCCAGTGGTGAAGGGAACTAAGTGCAAAAACGCCACTTTTCAGGAGAAGCAAAAAACTGCTTAGTTTAACTAAAGCGCTCGATTTTGACCCAGTTTTTTTTTCTTTTGGAAGGCCAATAAAAGTGATGTTCAAACAGCATTAAACTGCCGCAAAATTTAGAGGGGGATAACCAAAAAAAAAGTTAAATTTTGGGAACTTAGTGCCTTTCACCACTTGATTACCTGGGCATGAAGAAAATTAAGACCGAATATGACGAAATATCTTTATTTGAACGAATAACTTTGTAAACTTATTGAATATTATGTATGTAGATTATCATTTCGATTTTTTATATTTTTTCTTCATTTTTCTCCATTTTTTTTCACGTTTGTTCTACATCTTCTTGTTCCTGAGCTGGCCAAGCCAGTATTTTCTCATAAAATTGCTTAAACGCTTCAGGGACATACTGTCTTAGTTTGCCAACATCCTCCAATTTCTTGGCGCTAAATAAAGGTGTATCGTTGTAAAAAGTTGGGTGACTAAGCTATGATATTGTGGTGGGTACTTACGAACATGGCACACTCTGTCCACTAATACTGATATACTGAAGGCCTTGCAGTCTTTTTTTCTTAATTACTTGACGTTTATGTCCAGCTTCATCTCTTATACGTTTGGGACCCATTACAAAAAATGAATCGCTCGGTTGAGAAACCGCGAACAAAAACAATATTTAGAAGCACACACGAACAGTACCTCAACATAGGAGAAAGCAGACTGAGGTGAAAAAGTTCACGAAACTGCTTAGTATAATAAGTTTGTTGTTTATTGAAGAGAAATGATGTACTTTTATCAACGGACATGCCCAAGGAGACCCGTCAACAGGTGGTGAAGGGCTCACTTAGTTCTTTTCTCCACGAAACGCTCGGTGGTGGAGACGAATATCTGACAATCTGAAGCGAGATCTTAGTTCTTTTCACCACCACATGATGTGTCTTGCCGAGGAAAACCCAAATCAACAATTAAAAAAAATCAATTTTTTGCACTTAGTTCCCTTCACCACTGGCCAATTCAATTATGATTAGTAGTAAACATTTAATTTTTTTTGAAAAATTGACATGAAATCTCTATTGCGTTGATTTTTCAAATTCACAAAGCTGTCAACATGTTTGTGAAGATATTCCATTCAGGGGTATTTATTCGTGCTCTAATCAATTCAGTTATTTCATCATAAACAAATGTTATGAATAATTATGTCGTCAATTTATTTTGAGTGTGGAAGCCTCCTACTTAACATACTTTCTTGTCTTCTCATTCATGTTATTATTACATCGATGCGTGTCTTGAGATTAAAAAAAAATTAATATCGTTCTATCGAATTATTCACATCAGGGAAAGGACCGAATATCTGGGATAATATCACTCACGAGCGACCTAGCTTTGTTGCGAACAACAACAATGGAGATGTGGCTGCTGACTCGTATCACAGGTACAAGGAAGATGTACAGCTCCTTGAAAATATTGGGGTAAGAGATTCTGTGTGCAAGTATTTACATCTCGTAGGTTTATTCTCACCAACTGAAGTGCAATAAAAACAAAATAATATAATGCATTATGTCAAACAGATTGGGAATGGGGTCCACTGAATGACAAACTCCTTCTTCGCCGAGCTTTCGGTTAATATATTACCTTCTTCAGGTCTAGAAGGATGGCTTACTCAGGAGCACACCTAGAGTCATTTTGAAGGGTGGAGATGCCACCATAATTATGAAGGATTAAATTTTATGGCATCTATTAAATGAAACAATAAATAAAACATCAGCATTCAGAAGAAAACAATTTGACAAATATCCAACAATTAGGCAAAATAAACAATTAGACAGATATCCCGTTTGACGTTGTGTAATTTGTTCGGTCGATCTACATAGACAATGCACTATGTTCTATAACTATAAAATCAAATTAAGATAACAGGATAAGAATTTTGTATTGATAATATTGTAGATTATATTTGATAATATTGTAATAACACAAGTCCAATTTTAGTTTTTGGAAAATGTATTTTTCGAACACGTCCAGTTAACAACTAACTTTTCAGCGTATTATGTATACAAATACTATAACAATGATGGAGTGTAGTAACCATCACAATGTTGATTCGCAAATATTAACACTCTGTAAGAGAGGGCTAGGTTGGAACGAACCTCATATTCTCCATAAATACCCACTATTACTATAATAGGTATATAAATAGTCGGAATATCATAATATTATAAACAGTAATCACTCTTCAAACTTGGCCTGTTGCGTCGGTTGTGAAACCTGAGTAGAACTACGAGTAGGTATTTACGGGTATAACATTAAATTGACAGATCGTTTCCAAGTAATACATACTAATATTTAAATCTTACAGTTTCAGATGTACCGTTTTTCAGTCTCGTGGGCCAGAATATTGCCAAATGGTAGAATAAATAACGTCAATAAAGCAGGAATCGATTACTATATGAACCTCATTGATGAGCTTCTGGCCAAAGGTATCCAGCCAATGGTAAGCATTGGTGCATTTTCTAGTGATTTACATGTTAGAATACACCACTATTCCAAGTAACAGTAAACTAAATGTTAAAATACATTTTCCCGTCAAGAAAGAGTGCGAAGGTGGGATCGCCAGCTTCATGATGAGCGTTAATCGATTAACAAATACTTTTTCGAATATCATTACGATTACTTATTACGAATTACGATTCGTAAAAGTAGGTAATCAAACATGAAAGTAATTGATTACATTTTTTTAATTGTATCTCTGGTAACTATTATAAAAAATGCTTTGGGGTAAGTCGATCAGACACCCATATGATTGAACTGGCAAGTTATAACCTTTCAAACGTACAGTCTCGGCCAAAATTACCAACATGAATACTGGTTGCTAAGGACGCAAAACTGACTACAGCTGGGTTCACATGAGCGCGGTCAACGCGGTTGTGCGAAGAGGCGGTTATGCGTTCGGGACGCGGCTGGTGTCTAGAGGTTCACATGGTCGCGGTTGCGCGACAGCTTTTCGACTTTTCCCGCGCTTCAGTTGAAATCCTTGCTGGTTTGAATCCTATCATTTTTATTTTCACATTATGATTCAATTCAGCTCGTCCGAACTATATTAATCACTATAAAATCACAAATGTACAAGGGTGACGGGGGGGTACATCAAGTAGGTACATTTTTTCTGTACCTACGATGTTCCATTTCATTTTTAAATGCATCAAAGATGAACAGTATTTTACTGAATAGAGATAGATAACGTTACCTACCAACTCCAAAAATCGGAATTCTGATAGCTTTATTTTATTTATAATCATTATTATCAAAGTGAATTATGATGTAGAATATTCCTATGAAATGCGTAATTTTTATGATTTCGTTGTAGGTGCTAATTATGCAAAAAAATCTTGGAAATCACCTCATCAATTTGGTGGTTGAAATTCTCATCAATTTGAGTATCCATTACATAAATAAATCACAGATCATATTTATTAGATAGGTATACGTTTTATTTCATTACGATGCATTCATCAAATGTCTACAAGAGATCAAAATAAACGAAAATTATAAAAATTAGTAAAGTAACAAATACTCGTCGACCCCTAACATAAACACACAGCTCTCTTCTCTCCTAAACTAATTCAATTACAATTTAACAAAAACTTTGATTCATTTGGGATCAAGCTTCCGGAAAAATCACCACACCAGTTCTGCCGTGAGAAGGGAAAACAGCTTATCTATGAAATTCTGGGCGCCCGAAAAATGCCGCAAGGATTTTGAGCTTACCACTCCATTATTCGTCTCCAGTTTATAGTTATAAGTCCACATTTTCAATCGCCTGTTAGGTTACATTCTATCGATCGTGCTGATATCGATTAAATACAAGAAACATCGATTTTACTTCGATTATTCATAGTTAAGCTCTTTCTCCCAGTTAATAACCAAAACTGTGGCAGCGATTTGGAGGAAAAACCACTTGAGCTGTTTTTCCTCCACATCTTATACAAATCAAACGAACATTATATTTGAGAAAACCACTTATAATGTTAGGGAAAACCAGCTCAAGTGGTTATTCTTCTACACATAAGTGACTTAAAAAATGAAGATTTCACAAATTTATGATTACATATTAAATTTATTAGGTAGGTTACCATATTATAATCAATATCTGCGTGTTAATTTTCTTGAGTTGTGATCAAATCCGCGGAATTTTTGTCCGTTGGCAGATTTTCCCAAAACGGAAGTCTGTTAGGAGGGATGAGTCTTCCCAGTTTGGCGATTATGTCGGCTTTCTTTTCAGGAGGCACTCCGCGAGCAGTGGTGTTCGTTTCAGGAAGTTGGATCCCCTTTTCCATACTTTTCTTCAGAAAATGAAGTTCCTCGAAGTCAGAAGTGTTGTGCTGTTTTGCAAAGTAGAGGAAATATTTGCTTCTCTCTGCTTTAAGTATCACTAATTCCGCTAAATAAGGGCGGTTTTCCATTTTTTTGAGTTTGTACTTGCTACTTCCATCCTCCCATTTGCTAAAATCATCTACATTCATTTCCTTCACGTTTACGTGACCGTTACAGGATTTTTTCACGCAGGTTTTGAAATCGTTGAAGTCATAAACCTTACCAGCAGCTTTTAGCTGGACTTCAATTTGATGGTGACTATATGCTGATGAACTATATGCTGACATAAAAGTATGGCCAGGTTCAAAGAAATTAATATGAATTGTTTTTGCTGCAATTAACGTAGAATTCACAATAAAAACTAAGTAGCTGAACAACGTCCAATTTTTGTTCTGAGCTCCGCAATTGTCGAGCCATAATGTTATTTCCTCAGCGTCTCGTTGTGACATGAAAAACGCATGAAAGGCACTGACCAGATCTTCTTTCTTCCGTCCAGAGCATGCCTCATGCTAAATTACTGCAAAAGGTTTCATAGCATGTTGTTTTTTGCCACCAACTGGGAAAAAACTTTCATTAAATGCGATGATACGTCTTGTGAATAGAACTTCTTTGAAACTTTCAATTCTAGGAAGCATAATCACTTTCTGAAGATCTGCTGAGAAACAAATTTTTTCGGAGCTCCAGTCTTGAGATTCAGCGTGAGTTTTGTATGCTATCCTAGCTTCTTTGGCTCGAGCTATGTGTTTTTTCCAGTCTTCACACTCGCGACAATCAATGGTAGGAAGTTCTTCGGGTGCATTTTTGTCAACAGTGAGAATTTTGTTGAGTTTCACATGACTTTCGTTGTGTAAATTGTACTGTTCACAGCTGCCACACTCTTCATGTCCCGATTTCGTGAACGAAATATTCATTTTGGATACATGGTGGAGATATGTGTGGTATGAACATCTTATTTCAGGGTGAGCTTCTACAAAAAGGTCGTGCATCATGCTGACAGTCAAATCCGATGGGAGGTGCATGGGAGGCTGCACTGCAGCGTCTGTACACTAGGGATGTCCCAAAAGTATCGATACTTAAAAGTATCGATACTTTTCGAAAAAAGTATCGATACATATCGATACTTTTTTTACTGATATATATCGTAGTATCGATACTTTTTTTCCAGTATCGGAGGCAATACTTTTTAGGACGTCCCACAGTAAGACTTGGGCGTCCTTATGCAATCGATCTGGGATGAAGGAGGACAACACTCAACAGAAAAAAAAAATAACCACGCAGTAATCCGTTTTAGACCATTCTGAATCCAAATCCACGAAAAAAACCATAGGTGTATGTCTGTGTGTGTGTGTGTGTGTGTATGTGTGTGTGTATGTGTGTGTGTGTGTGTAACAAAATCTTGTGTACTCTGCCCAGGCCTTAGTTCTCAACCGATTTTCCTGGTTCTTTTTTTGTTCGTCGCGGAAAACTATCTAGTTGTGCACTACGTCGCCGGAATTTCGAATTTTGCCTTTTAAGGGGGGGGAAAGGGGGGGTTATTGCTCAAAAAACGTGCGTTTTTGGGCATAATCTTGTGTACTCTGCACAGCCCTTAGTTCTCAACCGATTTTTGTGGTTCTTTTTTTCATCGACGCGGAAAACTATCTAATTGTGCACTACGGCGCCGGAATTTTGAATTTTGCTTTTTAAGGGGGGAAAGGGGGGGGTTAATGCTTAAAAAACGTGCGTTTGCGGGCGTAATCTTGTAAACTCTGCCCTGGCCTCAATTTCCAACCGATTTGCGTGTTTCTTTTTTTGTTTGACTCAAATAACTTCCGAGTTGTACATAATTTCACCCGAGTACCAAAATTCGCAAGGGGAGGGGGTGAGAGGGGGGATGATATTCACAAAATATCCGATTTTTCAATATTTCGGTTCCTTTACTGCTTACTAATTGTACCCAAGCTTTGAAATTGAGGAAAAATTCTCATTATACCTCCGGATTTTCATGAATTATTGTCTGTACCACCATGGAACTATTAGTGGTGCCACCATGGTGCCAGGACACCATAAACCGCATACCTATTTCGTGTTTTTTTTTGTGTGTTTCACCTTGAATACGGATGTGAACTTCGACGGACTGCCTACTAAAACTAACAGATGAAAGTTCAATCTTATGACGTATTTCCGCTTTGGTGCCAGACCGGCACCATTGGTGTTGGGGGGGGGGGGAACTCGAATTCGCATGTTGGGTGTCGTAGATCATGGATTTTAAAATGCTCTTCAGATTCGAGGCTCCCATGCCGCTAGAAATGTTAAGGTGGATAACGGTGGGGGGGGGGGGGTCACTATTTCTTGCCTAAAGTAATAAATAAATTACATCGAGTGAAACAGTTTTATCACTTAACAACTGGTTAAACTGATCCAATGCTTATCCAATGGGACGTCCCCTGGAATGCATGCATTACTAAACAATATGTTTTACCTCTCACACTAGATCAAAATGCTATCTATTTTTCATCTCTCACATTAGATGAAAGTCTCGAATTTTAGTAGGTACCTCTTTCTCTACGTAGATTGTTGGGAGACCAACAAACTAAACAAAGATGATGTACCACCACCTCCAGCTCTCTACGGGTCTGTTCGGAGAGGCAGTCCAGAACAGTTCAGAACCAAACCAGAACTGAAAAGGGGAGGGGATAGAGGTGAATGGGCTCCTCCAAGCCCCTCTGAACCGTTCAGGACAGCCTCTCCGAACAGACCATAATCATATTATGATAACCTGCTGTCCTCCATCATCTAGGAAGGACCACCAAAATGTTAACCCGACTAAGTGCAATACAAAAACAAGTGCCTAAACAAAAAAATGAGTGATTTATTGTTTTGTTCATTCTATATTAATTATTATCCTCGCGATGGAGAGATTATTATTCACACTGATGGAGAGAAACTTAAAAGGCATTTTCACACATTTTTTTATAAGTATCGAAAAGTATCGATACTTCAAAATATCGATACTTTTTGAAAGTATCGTATCGATACTTTTTGATACTTTCTAGATGTATCGATACGATATTATATCGATACTTTAGAAGTATCGGACATCCCTACTGTACACTCTACACTGCAGCCGCTGCAGTGTAGAGTGTACAGACGCGCGGCGAGCAGCTGTTCAAACAACTTCTGAAATTCAGGGAAAACATCTGATGTTACCAATGGAGTGAGGGGATTAGGAGGAAAAACCACTTGGCTGAAGTGGAAAATGGCTCAGCATGAAAGATCTAGTCGAACAATTTGGAGGAAAAACAGCTTATGTATAGTTGAGTGGTTTTTCCTCCACATTAAATTACGAAAGACCAGGCCTAGGCGTGCTAACCGTCAAAGATAAGCCCTTTTTCCTCCGAACGATCAAAGGCAAGCTGTTTTTCCTCCACATTAAACTACAGAATTTCTAGTTGAGCTTTTCTGACCAAATTTTTCAATTTCGCGATTTTATTATTTAAGCTGTTTTTCCTTCTCACGGCAGAGTTGACACCCGTGCTGGAAGAAGTGGTGATAACAAGTCGTGATAACAAAAAATGTAAACAAAGGGCGCGCGGTTACGCGTCGAATATCAGAATTTTTGAAACGCGACAGTCCACTCCAAAAGTACTCAGGCGGCTGAGGCGCCACCAATCAAATGGCCGAACGCGTAACCGCCTCTTCGCACAACCGCGTTGACCGCGCTCATGTGAACCCAGCTTTGAACTTACTCGAAGAAACGAACAGCGATCGTATTTCGGTTTGCAAAAATTTCAATGGAGATTAGACCTCTTATACTCGCGATTCTAATTTATGTTAAGCCCGACCCATAAGTACTCGTAGGGAGCTAACGGTTTGTCCTACAGAGCTCCTGGTGGTTTCTGAAAATTCTAAAAATTCAGTACTATCTCAAATTGGTGAAAAAACATCACGAAAGATTTTGAGCTAGGGCACTCTTAAAAATTTCAACCCTTATTTTTCTCCCTTTAGAAGTGATCTACATCAACCAAAAGCTTCGCGGAACAACTAGACCCCAAATGGAGCCCACATACCAAATTTGAACCAAATCGGTCCAGTGTTGCTAAGAAAAGTAAACCATCACACCTTGCTCGATTCCAATGGCTCATTTTTGAAAATAATAAACTAAAAAGCACACAAAACTGAGGACAACTGGAAGAGAAGAACAACGATCGTATTTTGGTTAGTTAAAGTTTGTACGGAGATTAGGCCTCTTTTGCGATTCACACTCGTGTTTCTAAATTATCATAAGTCCCCATAGGGACCAAACGGTTGTAAATACTACTTTAAATTTACGAAAAAAAAACCCTTTGAAGTGACTGACATCAACCAAAAGCTTCGAGACCACAACTAGACCCCAAGTGGGGCCCATATACCAAATTTCATCAAAATCGGTCCATGGTAACCCACATTTTTATTCGATTTTGGGATTCTACGTACTCGTACCTTGAAACGTAAACCAACAATTTTTTTTGAGGGGGTTAAACAATTTTTTCTTGGTTTATTTCAAAGGTTTATTGTTGAAAATAATAAACCAAAAATGAAAACAAGAATCGGATTTTTCTTTAAAATCTTCTCATTTGAGATGCTGTATTGATTCGTACATATAGAAACTTTATGCGAGTTATTAGGGAAATGTTCTTTCCAGATTTATATCAATTTGGCACGTTTTATGTTTGGCAATCACACTGCAACATTGTCAGTGGGATCATCAATTGATAATTCAATTCGAAACCTACAGAACAAGAATGTAGTTATTCAGAGATGGGTATGCGTCAAATGCTCTGAGTCAAACCCTTGACTTTCGGCTTAATAGCCATTGAGATCAATCAATTATGTTTTGTAGCTTAATGTAAGAAGCGGGTTTCAATATTTGAACAACACCATTCTTCCTAATCAAACCTTTTATTAAATAAAAACCTTTTATTAAATAAAATTTTTTTATCAAAATTTGAGTAGTGCAAAAATGTCCACAAAAAGAGAAATAAACTATTCCCTTAAGGAGCTCCTTTTATATAAATTTTGGAATAATTGCAGTATTATGCAGTAGTACGGCTTCGTTCAATAAATGTTAAAAGAAAAGTTCTGACTTTTGGTGAATCGAACCCAGACACCTCCAGTAGCGCGCCAGTCCGTTGATGGTATTCTCCAGGAGCTGCTGACGGCGAGTTTGAGGTTAGATGGACTCGAAATCCTCATCGAATGCAAGGCATGATTCGAGGAGAAGGTCGGAGAATCGTTGCTGCCCAGAAAATGAAGACCATGAGTTGGTGTAGACCAGGTGGGATTCTGTGACCCAACGTAGTCGTTCCTACTTCACTGCAGGCAGAAGTTATACTTACTTCACGGCGTCGTCGTAAGTAGCAGGGCAGCAAGAAACAAAAAAAAAAAAAAAAAAAAAAAAATGGAGATTGATTCGAGGATACTGGGACCTCAAGAGATAGAAAATGATACTGAAGCGACTTGTCGTTGGCAGTCGTAGGACCATCTTCTGCACCTCACAATTCCAGCACGCCTCACCCTTATCGCTGTGAACTTGGTCCAATGATCCACGGCATAAAAGTAAACATGTGTGATACTTTAACTTAAATAAAACAGAACGCGGTAACACGGTAAGAAGAACGGTAACAAATTACCTTTCTTGGCAAAGGGATCGTCATGGAACGCCCACTTTGCCACAATGCACAACGTTCATCTGTCTGATTCGTTGATCTGCCAACGTAGGTAATCTCCGGTTTCGGGTATACAATTGCATATGAAATGATTCTGTGAGACAATTTGATTCATTCTTTTGACATTTTTGGGCTACAAGAGTCAATGGGCAGTAATTCGCTTAGAAGGTTCATTCCAAGGCATATCGTCCTCGTTTTAGATATGGTGGGTCCTCAATTACATTAAGGAAAATTTAAGCTCCCTTCCATGTGCCATCATGAGCGCCCTTCATGGAGTCGGCAGAACTTATCTCCGCCACTAACTCTCCTAAAAGCGTGTCGTTGAGTTGTCCAAATGGGCTTTAGGCGGTTTAAATCAATTCCGCTGCGAGTGCAAGAGTTGAATGGTGAAGCATTCTCTGGGGATAAAGAATCCCTTCTACAAGTGGAAAATTACTATATTACTTCCGAGTCTACCAAGGTAGCGGAAGCTTTGTTTTCACTTTTCAAGGATGGAAAAGAAAGGTCTGCAAAATCAAAATTTCCACTCGCGTTTTGCGTTTTAGACCTTTCTGAACAATTTTGGTTCCGTGTCTGTGTGTCTGTCTATATGTCTGTCATGAATTCCTTGTAACACGCATAACTAGACGAAGTTATTGTCCGATTTCTATGAAATTTTCAGGGATTGTGCGGGTTGGTGGGTAGACGGTTCCCTATGAAAATCATCATCCTCGGACTGATAGAAGCGACTGCGCATGCGCAAACGTGAATTATTTGTAACGGCCATAACTTCCACATTTTCTACCCGATTTCGATGACATTTTCAGGGATTACGCGGATTAGGTTGTAATAATAATAACAATAATAGTTTTTATTTGTAAGACCTCTAAACAGGCATAACAAACGTCAACAATAGTTATAATAATAAACAACGACAATAATAACAGGAAATAATGATAAAATCAAGGGAAATAAGACCCTAGTCAACGTTTGTTCTTAAAGTCCTTAACGCTGTACATCTCAGCTTCGATTAACATCTTTTTTATCTTCTTCCTGAACTGGTGGGGCGGAAGGGAACGCAGCTCAGCAGGAACGCAGCTGATGAGACGCGCACCCACCTGAAGTGGATTGCAGCTCAACGATGTTGCCAGGCGGGTGAATGGAGGGCGTACAACATCTTTACGTCTCGTGTCGTGCGCGTGAATCTCCGAGCCTTTTATCAACTTATCCTGGTTGAGATGTGTATACTCAAGACAGCTGAGGATATGCAAGCTGGGAATGGTGAGCACATTGAGCTCTCTAAACATGCCACGACAGCTCTCATTCCAGCCCAATCTTTTAATTATTCAATTGATTTTTTCTGGAGAATGAATATTTTATCTGCGTGAGAGGAGTTTCCCCAGAGAAGGATACCGTACATAGCTCTACTTTGGAAACAAGCGCAGTAAACCGTACGAAGCACCCCTGGGGAAACTGCACCAACCAATCTTCTCAACATGAAAATACAAAACGATAATTTCGCCGAGAGCACATCCACATGTTTGGCCCATGAAAGCCTGTTATCGACTTCTATACCCAGAAGGCTGACAGAGTTCGCCATTTTTCCATTTAGCAGGAGCATAAGACTCTGAGTTTTTTCTTCATTAAGGAGTAAGGCATTTACGTGACACCATTCAGCAATTCGAGAAGTACACCGGAATACATCTTCCTTGACTTCATACTCAGACAGACCTTGGGCAATGGTCGTTATGTCGTCAGCAAAAAGTGACAGACAACCCCCGTCGTTTGCATGATACGCTAGATCGTTAATATAAACGATAAACAGACATGGCCCTAATCCCGACCCCTGCTTGATTCCACAGGGAATGGGAACCTCCTTCGATTTCACCCCGTTATGGAAAACAATTTGACGCCATCCACTCAAGTACTGTCCAAAGAACGAGACTGCATTCGACGACGCTCCGTAGTGTTTCAATTTTTCTAGAAGCAAATTAAAGGGAACCAAATCGAACGCCCTGGATAAGTTGTAAAGCTGCAAACCCGCCAAGTGCCCTCGTTCGACCAACTCCAGTGCCTTTAGAATTGAGGCACATGCTGCTGCGCTTGTGCTTCGACCTTTTCTAAAACCATACTGCTGGGGGTGGAGCAATTCTTCATCGTCCAGGTGAAATATCAAGTCATCGAGCACACACTTCTCGACCACCTTGACAAATACTGGCAGTTTTGATATAGGCCGGAACTCTTCATATTTGTCGCTTCTCCCTTTTTTAGGGATTGGCGTCACAGCTGATCTCTTCAGAGAATCCGGAAAATGACCCTTTTCGAAAAATAGATTAATCAGGTAAGTCATAGGTTCCAAAATCTGATCCACCACGGCCTTAACCGTCGGAACTGTAATACCAAAGTAGTCTGCCGAATTACTATTCCTCAGGGAACAAACGGCCTTAAATACCCGCTCCACTGATACTGGCAGCTGATACTGGCAGATGGAACTCACACTTAGGTTTAGGCGCACTGGAGAGAAATCTATGAAATTTTTCAGATGCATCACGCGTCATTCTCATGTTGAAAACCTCAGCAAAATAATCGCTAAAACCATTGCAGCTCAGGCCCATATCACTAGCCGCACTGCGCGATTTCGCATTAAGCTGCTCCCGAACCACCTGCCATGAAGCTTTGTAGATGGTCCCCAATGAAAATCAAGGCCTTAAATTTTACAGAAGCCTCTGCGCATGCGCATACGTAAAATCCTTGTAACAGCCATAACATTTACATTTTTCTTCCGAATTTGATGAAATTTTCTAGGATTGTCCAGATTAGCGTGTAGATGGTCCCCTGTGGGGGTAGTGAAAGGTAATTAGAGATTGGTTCTTTGAGATTAACTACTATGCATCGGATCATCTATATAATCGGGTTATGGATACGAGGAAGCTATGTGCCACACCCACTTGGCAGACTTTTTTTGAGTTCCATGATGTGAAGTAGATATTTTAATTAGACATTTAATCTTACAAATTACCATTATATAATTAGTAAACTTCAAGAAATCTATGTCTCAACTTATTTATGGCAGCCACTTTGCAAACTAGAACCTGCAGTATAGTAACGTACAGTATTCACAATGTTCATAACATTTTGCTGAAATTATGTAGCAAGGATTCCTAATGTTGGAAGCATCCTTTCTAGTGAGGTACACGAACAATCTTGTATGATTTTTTATTTAGGTGACTATCTATCATTGGGATTTACCACAAGACCTGGAAAATATCGGAGGATGGACGAACCCTGAAATCGTGACCATTTTCGAAGACTTTGCAGATCTCGTATTCCGAACATACGGCGATAAGGTGAGTCTCAAACCTAGTGTTTATTCATGAAGGAAAATATTAAACTGTTGTGTAATAACTTGCAACGTTCTTTTATTCGGTCTTATGGCGATTCTTGATCATTTGGAATCTCCGTCACTTGGCTGGTAATTGCGAAACCCCATTACTAGTAGACATTTTCCTACAACCTTTAAAAAGCCGATGGTTCAGCTGTTTACTTATGGTTTCAAAAAAGTCAGGCAACTGGAGGCCATGCAAAGATTACAAAATGCATGCGCTCTTGACAAAATCATAACGTATTGTTTAGTAATGCATGCATTTTTATTAACTTTCCTCCTCCACAAATCTTTTTAATGAATGTAATTTAGTTACTAATGTTTTGAGAAAGAAATAGTGGACCCCCTTCCTCCCTCAGTCACCTTCAATATTCCAAGTCTGCAAAATTCTAGATTCGATCACGTAGTGCACAACTAGACAGATTTAAGTACGCGTCGCACAAAAAAATAACCTCGCAAATCGGTTGAAAATCAAGGCCTGGACAGAGTACACAAGATTTGTCAGACATTCACTTAGGTTTTTTCGCGGATTTTGATTCAGGATGGCCTAAAACGGATTATTGCGTCGTTATTTTTTCCTCTGTTGAATGTTGTCTTCCATCACCCCAGATTTCTCGCATAAGGACGTCCGAGTCTTATTGTGGGTCGTCCTAAAAACCAGACTGTTATCACAATTATCTAATATTCAAGATTTAAACCACGATCTTCTAGGTAGGCGCTTAATTTCCTAAATAGATCTACTTAAAGCATATGTCCGTTAACATTAACATTTTCAGGGGATTAAATTGAGGAGGACTTGCAATAAGGCATTAAGTCAGAAACAGCATTCTGAGCAAATGCGCTTCAAAGTGTTCCAGCACAGATACACATTGCGATATTTATCATTTATCTTCTTTTCAGCAGTTGTGGGGGGGCAAGAAAACCTTCTCTTCGACTTCACCGGAATAAGGGCTTTTAAAGTCTAAATAGGGTTTGG
Source organism: Apolygus lucorum (assembly GCA_009739505.2). NCBI lineage: Eukaryota > Metazoa > Arthropoda > Insecta > Hemiptera > Miridae > Apolygus > Apolygus lucorum. The sequence continues at coordinate 37,092,389 of CM019176.2, forward strand.
TAAAGGAAAACCAGAAAAGCATGCGTCCCTCTAATAAGGTCGCATAACTTCCGTTAAGAAAATCATGTTTAGGTGTGTTTAGATACAAATCAAATAATAATTTCATATTGTACATGAGATGTTTTGTTGTTTAGAAACGCCCACTAAAATCACCCACCAATTTCCTTTGGTAACCCTGGGTAAGTTATTCACTTTTAAATTTGTTCCTTGATTGGCTCAAATTCCTTGATTCAGGTCAAATGGTGGATAACGATCAACGAACCATACATGGTCACCAAGGGTTACGGTGCGGATTCGTTTGCTCCTGCAGCTTATTTGGACCTCCACGGAATCGTCGAGTATCAAGTCGGCAGGAATCTCCTCCTCGCCCACGCCAAAGCCTACAGACTTTACCAGAAGAAATATTCACAGCAAAAAGGTACACTCTCGAATAATTTCCTTTCATCGCTGCTTTTGCCTGAGTTCAATGGGTAGAGGTTTGAGTTTAATAATCAAATGTAATTGATTTCAGGGAAACTCAGTATGGCGTTTACAGGGATTTTTTCCATCCCAAAGACGGATAGTCAGGAGGACATAGCAGCGGCCGAGAGAACCTATCAGCTTACGGTAGGAAGTAACAATAATTGAATGATAAACATAAGTATATCGACACCTGAGCGCCCAAAGGGCCAAACTGCTTCCGGAACTACTACTATTTCTAAAACACAAGCGACTGTAGCGAGGCCAGTGTACATGAAGTCAACTAGGTTTTTTTTTGTAACTGGTCCAAAATCTACGTAAGAATGAATTCCAAACCGTTTTTTGAATCATCCGCAATTTTTAATATTAAGAAAAAAAGATAAACTGGGAAGAGGTCCAGTTTGGTCCTATGGGCATAATTTGACCTTGAGATTTGTGAGCGACAAGGGGCCAAACTGCCAGTTTGGCCCTAAGGTTTGCGACTTTCCTTCACCTGGAAATTGCTCTGGTCAATCTGCAATTTCTTCTTCAATTAATACATCAGTTGAAATTAAACGTTAATGAATTATTATAATTAACTACCCATTTCTACAACTCTCTGGGTATTTGGTACCTGTTCAATAACTTATGTTTTCGTCTTTCTTTGAAACCCCGATTTTAACTCACGTAGGTATAGTTGAATAGTGCTATTCTATTACCAAAAAACAGAAATTAAGTAATTTCTGAAACACGGATAACGAAATTTTAATTATTCCAATAGTAAATGAACACCATAGCATTTGAAACAAATCTAATAATCATTGATGAATAGTAAGATATCGTCATCTACTCAGCAATGTCCTCTTCATTTGTCTCAATGAGCTCATCACGTATGTTGAGCTTATTCTTCATCTGGAAGTATTCTGCGTGGTACTGGTGAGGAATCGTACACAAACTGAAGGAAAAAGCAGGAATGGTCACAGTGACACAACTGTACCTAAGCAAACATCAGGACTTGAAAGAACGAACTCGATTCTGCCAAATCTTACTGACTCTAGAGCCATAAGTCATAAAAAATATTCTAGTCAATTTAATTGAAACTATTCGAATCATCATTATCTACCTCTCTCAGTTGTTGCAAGGCCCGAAAAACCATGAGCTGAGATCTGGTTGAGAACACTTTTCCTAGCTTCCCCCTTCGAGTTCTAAGCATTGTTTGAAATCACCTTTTCCAAAACCACATTCGAAAAAGAACGAGTGGATGGAGAAAAGATTGTACTAAGGACAATCAAAAGAAACGCCTGCCAAGTGGTTGTGGCACAAAGCTTCCTCGTATCCATAACCCAATTGTAGGTATAGTTGATCCGATGCATAGTAGTAGTCTCAAAAAACATCGATCTCTATGTACCTTGCACTACATTCATAGAGGACTATTTACACTCCAATTTGAACAATTCTGAGAAATTTCGTCGAAATCGGATGAAAAAGTAGAAGTTATGACAGTTACAAAGATTTCACGTTTGCTTTGAAAATGTGAAAGTTATGGCTGGTACAACGAAATACACGTTTGCGCATGCGCAGTAGCAACTATTTGTCTGTGGGCGATGATTTTTATAGAGGACCATCTACACGCTAACCCGTACAATCCCTGAAATTTTCATTGAAATCACATGAAAAATGTAGAAGTTATGGGTGCGACAAGGATTTCATGACAGACACACGGACAGACACGAAACCAAAATTGTTCAGAAAGGTCTGAAACAAGTGGAAACTTTGTTTCTGGAGAAAAAAATTTTTTTTTTCAAACTTAAAAAGTGAAAACAAAGCCTCCCCTACCTTGGTGGACTCGAACGCAAAATCTGATGGCGAAACAATACCTTTACACCAGAATATTTTGAGTTACGGCGTTTTCAAAATTTCAACCCTTAGAAGTGACTTAGATCAACCAAAAGCTTCGGGGCAATACTAGACCCCAAATGGGCCCATATAACAAATTTCATCAAGATCGGTCAATGCTAACTGAGCAAAGTGCCGTGTACGGCGGACGGACGGCCAAATTTTCATTCTATTTTCGGATTCTACCTTCCATGAAACGTCAACCAACAAATTTTGAGGGGGGGGGGGGGGGGGTTAAAAAAATTTGTTTCTTGGTCGATTCCAAAGGTTCATTATTGAATATAATATACCAAAAACACAGGATGCAACAAGTAGGAAGGTAATGGACGTGAACATAATAAAGGGTCAGAGATCGATTTTCTAGCCAGTTGTTGTGGTTCTGTGCCATTATATTTGTCTCTGACACGCAAATAGCAATAAGAGTAGTTTGTGGCTGCGAATTAGTTGGTAAGATCAGCAGTTCGGCCCTATGAAACACGTAGATAGATGCAGTTTGGCCCTAATAACTTTTCGTTTAAATTCCAGTTTATACTAAATTAAATTTAGTATAAACTTTATACTACAATATATATTAAATTAGGTACAATATATTAAATTAGGTATTGGTAAAAATATTGTTTTAGTAATGCGTGGATTCCACGGGTTGTTCCATTGAGTAAGGATTGGTATGGTCAGGAAAGCACCTCATCATTTTGGATTATTATTTTTATCAATGAACCTTCGAAATCGAGCAATAAAAAAATTGTAACCTCAATATTTGATAGATTAAATTTCAACGTACGTAGAACCCGAAAATCGAATAACATTTTGCTTCCGAGTCTACCAAGGTAGCGGAAGCTTTGTTTTCACTTTTCAAGGATGAAAAAAAAAGTTCTCCAAAATCAAAATTTTCACTCGCGTTTTGCGTTTTAGAACTTTCTGAACAATTTTGGTTCCGTGTCTGTCTGTCTGTCTGTGTGTCTGTCTGTCTGTCTGTCTGTGTGTCTGTCATGAATTCCTTGTAACGCGCATAACTACATGAAGTTGTTGTCCGATTTCGATGAAATTTTCAGGGATTGTGCGGGTTGTTGTGTAGACGGTCCCCTATGAAAATCATCATCCCCGGACTGATAGAAGCGACTGCGCATGCGCAAACGTGAATTCCTTGTAACGGCCATTACTTCTACATTTTCCATCCGATTTCAATGAAATTTTCAGGGATGTTACAAATCAGTATTTAGATGGTCCCCTATGAAAATCGCCACTTTCGGACTGATAGTAGCTACTGCGCATGCGCAAACGTGAATTTTCTTTGGGTTGCTGGGGTAGGGTAATAGAGGGTGTTTTTATCTCCTTGGAGCCCTTCTTATCCCTACCCAAGTCAAGGTCATGCGTCCCCGTCGCGCAACCCGGGCCCCCTGGGATGGACAGAGGTGGTCCCATTAGGTTTCCCTGGTGAACCCCTCTTGAAATTCCAGGGGTGGCTGAATGACCCTCTGGCGACTAGGGAGGGAACCCCTGTCAAAGGGTTCCCTGACCCTTCATTTTAAGCGCCCCCCCGTTATGGAGAACACCCACGAGCAGCCTCATAACCCCCGCCTGCCCATTGGCACGCGGGGTTCTAGGGGAGGCGCTCAGAGGCGCCCCAGGCAGGGGCGTCGGCCATCCTCACCTTCCTCCTCTTCCTCATCATCCCTACCCTCTTCCTCTTCCACTGCCTCTTTGAACCACCAGTGTGCCCATTGTGAGCGAGCTTTCACTACCAGGTCCGGCCTTGGTCTCCACGTCAGACGGAAGCATCCTGTTGCTGCTAATGCTGCTATTGATATTGAACGAGTACAGCACAGGTATGCTTCCGAGGAATTGCGCAGGATGGCGGCGGATGAGGTGGTGGCTGTGCGCGATGGGGTACGAAATATCAATGTCTATTTAAGCGAACGTTTTCCCATGCGCACAGTCATTGCCATCAAGAACATCCGCCTGAAGCCCCACTATAAGCAGCTTGTCCAGGAAGCGATCCTGGCAAATAGCAGTGGGGCTTCTCCCGCATATCCTGTTGCTGACATGGAGCAGCAGCCTGCCATTCAGTATCCCTCCCCCGGGACCTCCGGTCTTCTAGCCGATCTGAAGACCGAAGTCTTGAGGCTCGGGGGGCAGGTAGGTCGTATTGAAGGCTATGAAAGCACCTACCTGCAGGGTCTGGCGAGGCGGGCTGCTGAAGGGCTGGATAACCTGGAAAATGAGGTGGCAGCCTATTTAGGGAGAATCTTCCCGCGGGTTGGGGACGCGACCGTGACGCAGCACCAGGGGGGACCTCCTCCTGGAGTGGTGTTGCGTGGAGGTCGCAGAGCAGCCAAACAAGCAAGACGGCGGGAGTACCACCGGGTTCAGAGTTTGTGGAGGAAGCATCCGGCGCGTGTGGCTGCGGAGGTACTGGAAGAGCCTGGGGAAAATCAAGTTCAACCCCCTCTCCAGGAGTTTGTGGATTTCTGGGAGCCACTTCTGAGTGCTCCCAGTCACGACCCTGGAGAGCGTGTGGTTCCCCCAGTCTCTACCAGGGATTCCTTGCGCGGCATCATGTGTTCGCCGGTGCTGTCTGACGAGGCACATAAGTGCCGTGTCAAGAACTCCACTTCCGCTGGACCTGATGGTATTTCCACCCGTCGCTGGAATAAAGCACCTAAGACGATTAAGCTGCTCGTCCTCAACCTACTCCTCCTTGCGGGAAGACCCCCGAAAGCGTTAACCCGAGCCCGAACGGTGTTCATCCCAAAGAAAGGGGGAAGTGGGCCTGGAGGCTATCGACCGATCTCTGTGTCCTCGGTAGTCTTCCGCCACTTCCAGAAAGTACTGGCATCTCGCCTCCAGGTGGCTGGTATCATTGGTGACGTCCAGAGAGCGTTTCGGCCAGCAGATGGCACGGCGGAGAACCTTACAGTTCTCCAAACTGTCATCTCGCTGGCCCGTATGAAGCGCCGCCAACTCCATCTGGCTGCTCTGCACGTCGCTAAGGCCTTTGATACGATCAGTCACCTTGCCCTGACCGATTGCCTTCGTGGTGTCGGGGCCCCATCTCGGTTAATCGAGTATGTGGCCTGTCTGTACCAGGAAGGCGTGACGGTCCTGGAGGCAGGAGGTGAGGTGTCAGGGGATGTGCGGATCGGGCGTGGGGTACGCCAGGGGGATCCCCTATCACCACTCCTCTTCAACCTGGTCGTGGACACAGCCTTGGGTAAGCTGCCCACAGAAGTAGGGTTTGATCTCGCCCCTGGGGTGCGAGTAGGAGCATTGGCTTTTGCCGATGATGTTATCCTACTCGCAGAAACCCGTGAGGGCTTGCAGATCACCCTCAATGCATTTGCTAAGCAGCTAGCCGGGTGTGGACTTGTGGTTAACCCCGATAAGTGTGGGTCGGTCTCCTTGGTCCCGTCGGGTCGCCAACATAAGGTGAAAGTTGTGGATGGGGGTTTTGTCATAGGACAATCCCCCATCCCATCTCGATCCGTGTTGGAGGTTTGGCGGTACCTTGGAGTCGACTTCATGGGGGTGGCCACCATTAGTGCCAGCCGTGTGGACCTTGGTAGAGCACTAGCTCGCGTTACCAAGGCTCCATTGAAGCCACAGCAGAAGCTGCGCCTCCTCCGCACGTACTTACTGCCAAAGCTGACCTATGGGTTAGTCTTTGGCAGGCTTACGGCGGGGAGGCTGCAAGAGTTAGATCGACAAGTTCGCTCTGCTGTGCGCTCTTGGCTGAGGTTCCCACCTGGTGTCCCAAGTGCCTATGTTCACGCACCGGTCAAATCCGGTGGGCTTGGCATTGTGTCTCTCTCGGCATGTATCCCTTCATTGCGCCGCCAGCGCCTGCTAGCCCTTCAAGGGTCGAGCTGGGAGGTCGCCCGTGCATCTTGATTTTGTCAGGCAGCAGTTAGCATGGTGCGACCGAGCAACACCATCTGCTCCAAAACCCAGTTCGTCTGCTGAGTTCGCTGCTGCGCTGCATGAGTCAGTAGATGGTAAAGAACTCCGACAGTGCTCCGAAAGCCCTGTCTCTTCCCAATGGGTAGATTGGGCTTCGGAGGGCATTGGGGCCCGCGACTACCGACACTTCCACGCCGTCCGCATGGCAACTCTGCCAACTGCGGTACGGTGTTCGAGGGGTAGTCGTGGGACAACTCTACCCCTTTGCCGCGCCTGTCGGAGTGGAAATGAACATCTGTATCATGTAGTGCAGCAATGTCCTCGGACTCATGGGGGCCGCATTTTACGTCATGATGCGGTCGCCAAGCAGATAGCAGGTGCTTTGTCATCTAGCGGCTGGGATGTTGAGAGGGAGAGATTGTATCACATGCCAAGTGACCAGGGTAAGAAGCCCGACATCGTTGCCGTCAAGCCCGACCAGTCTTGCATTATCCTGGATGTCCAAGTTGTCAATGGCAGCTTGGACATGGAGCAGACTTGGCGGGCTAAGATAAGAAAGTATGATAGAAATGATTTACGGCAAGCAGTGTCGGAGCTAAAAGGAGTGGCACCCAACAACATCAGGGTGATGGCTGCAACCTTGTCGTGGCGCGGGGTGTGGTGCGGGAAAAGTGCCACGGAGTTGCGTGAGTTGGGCATCTCAGTAGGCGTACTCCGTGGTATCACCACCCGTGTCCTGCTCGGCTCATATTTGAACTGGTGGTCGTTTTATAGAGGCACTTCCCTTCATCCCTCTCTCCCACCCCCACCTTCCTCATCTTCCCTCATCCCTAGGGCCGGCGTCGGGTGAGTCCTGGGCGTCCTCCCCATTATTTAATTATTTATTTATTTATTTTTATTTTATGGCGTGCCCCCTCCGTCATAAAAGACATTTTGTCTTTGAGGGGAGTTAGAAAAAAAAAAAAAAAAAAAAAAAAAAAAAAAAAAAAGTAACGGCGATAACTTCCACATTTTCCACTCGATTTCGATGAAATTTTCAGGGATTATGTGGATTAGGTTGTAGATGGTCCTATATGAAAATCATTGTCCCCGGACTGATAGAAGCGACTGCGCATGCGCAAACGTGAATTCCTTGTAACGGCCATAACTTCCACATTTTCAATCCGATTTCAATGAAATTTTCAGGGATGTTACAGATAAGTATTTAGATGATCCCCAATGAAAATCACAGAGAATTGTTTTTCATAGAGGGATTCATTCATAGAGGGATGGTCTCCTGTGAGAATCTCAAATCCTATTAATTGCAGGTCATCGGTAGCTCAGAGGAAAAAGTCTTGATGTGGGCTCCTAAGATCGGGGGTTATTTTTTTTATCCAATCACATACACCTACTCACTTAATTTTGGTTTATTATTTTCAATAATAAGCCTTTGGAATCGAGCAAGAAAAAAAAAATTTTAACCCCCCCTCAAAATTTGATGTTTTACGTTTCAAGGTACGTAGAATACGAAAATCGAATAAAAAAATTTCCGTCCGTCCGCCGTACGCCGTACGCCGTACGCGGCACTTTTCTTAGCAACACTGGACCGATTTGGTTCAAATTTGGTATATGGGCTCCATTTGGGGTCTAGTTGTGCCGCGAAGCTTTTGGTTGATGTAGGTCACTTCTAAGGGGTGAAAATTAAGGGTTGAAATTTTCAAGAGTGCCCTAGCTCGAAAACTCTCGAAATGAAGGTATCGTTTTTTCACCAATTTTAAATAGTATTGAATTTTTAAACATTTTTGAGACCACCCGGAGCTCTGTAGGACAAACCGTTCGGTTCCTACGGGTACTTGAAGGTTTTCTTTCGATAAAACAGAATCATGATTGTGAATCGCAAAAGAGGTCTAATCTCCATTCAAATTTTATCGGACTAAAATGCGATCGCTGTTCATTTCTTCGATTTGTATACAGTTTTGCCTTCCTCGTAACCAGTAATCAAATTTCCATATGAAGCTTTCTATTTTTCCAATCGAGTGTGAAGAGTTTAGTTCTTTCTAATAAACTTGATTGTGAAGGTGTGAAGCCAGTATGGTGTGGTAGGTAGTACCTAGCTGGTAGGTAAAAAAAAGTTGGTAGGTAAAAAAAATGTTGGTGGGTAAAAACCGCTGCAAATTATTGCTCAAAGGCTCTTCAGATCACTGATCAGCTGAGTGAGCTCCGAAGCCATTTTCAAACCTTTTGAATGGAAGTGCTCTTCCAGGCGTCTCCAGCATTCGAGGAGATCTTCTTCACTCTTCAGATCACTGATCAGCTGAGTGAGCTCCAAAGCCAATTTTTACTCCTATTGAATGGAAGTGCTCTTCCAGGCTTCTTCAGCATTCGAGAAGATCTTCTTCACTCTTCAGATCACTGATCAGCTGAGTGAGCTCCAAAACCATTTTTACTCCTACTGAATGGAAGTGCTCTTCCAGGCGTCTCCAGCATTCGAGGAGATCTTCTTCACTCTTCAGATCACTGATCAGCTGAGTGATCTCCGAAGCCATTTTCAATCCTTTTGAATGGAAGTGCTCTTCCAGGCGTCTCCAGCATTCGAGGAGATCTTCTTCACTCTTCAGATCACTGATCAGCTGAGTGAGCTCCAAAGCCAATTTTTACTCCTATTGAATGGAAGTGCTCTTCCAGGCTTCTCCAGCATTCGAGAAGATCTTCTTCACTCTTCAGATCGCTGATCAGCTGAGTGAGCTCCAAAGCCATTTTTACTCCTATTGAATGGAAGTGCTTTTCCAGGCGTCTCCAGCATTTGAGGAGATCTTTTTCACTCTTCAGATCACTGATCAGCTGAGTGAGCTCCTAAGCCATTTTCAATCCTATTGAACGCAGGAAGCTGAAAGTTGAGAGGGAAGGTCAAGGGAGAATACAGATGGTGGTAGGTGCTATTGATGGAGAACCAGTGATCTATACAGAAGGGTGATCTATACAGAAAATAATAAACCTTTGAGCAATGATTTGCAGCGTTTTCATCCGAATTTGATGAAATTTCCTAGGATTGTCCAGATTAGCGTGTAGATGGTCCCCTATGAGGGTAGTGAAAGGTACTTAGAGATTGGTGTTTTGAGATTAACTACTATGCATCGGATCATCTATACAATCGGGTTATGGATACGAGGAAGCTATGTGCCACACCCACTTGGCAGACGTTTTTTGCTTCCTCACCACCGAAGGTAGGGAAGCTTTGTATTCGTGAAAGAAGTGAAAAAAAAAAATGTCCTCCAAAATCAAAATTTCCACTTGCTTTTTGCGTTTTAGAGCTTCCCGAACAATTTTGGTTCCGTGTCTGTCTGTCTGTCTGTCTGTCGGTCTGTCGGTCTGTCGGTCTGTCTGTCTGTCTGTGGTCAATCCTTGTCCCGGGCAAAACTATACTAACCTGTGGTCCGATTTTGATGAAATTTTCAGGGATTGTGCGGGTTAGGTCCTAGACGGTCCCCTATAAATTTCAGCACCTTCGGATCAGCTGAGTGAGCTCCAAGGCCATTTTCTCTCCTGTTGAACGCAGTAAGCTGAAATTTGAGAGGCAGGGTCAATGGAGAATGCTGAAGGTGCCTGAGTGGTCACTGATCAGCTGAGTGAGCTCCAAGGCCATTTCCTCTCCTGTTTTTCGCCAACTGATTCTATACGTCCATGTTACAATGAGTGAGGAAGCTATACTGCCCACCCAACTTGGCAGACGTTTTTAAAATGTTGCACTTTGCTCATTCCTCATTGACCGATTTTGATGAAATTTAGTACCTATATCGCCTAAATTTGGGGTCTAGTTCTGCCCCAAAGCGTTTGGAGATAATTGTCAGTCACTTCTAAGGGGTAGAAAGTGAGGAAAAACATTAAAATCGACCTATCTCAAAATCTTGTGATATACACGTTTTTATTTAATGTATACATTGTTTTTTCATTAATTGAAAATTGCGACGATATTGTTAAATTTAAAGAAACGAATGATACCACCCAGACAGTCAATGCGCGTTAATTTCGAAATTTATCAGAACAAGTGGGCGCCTAGCTTGCGAACCTAGCGTGTTGGGGCCCCAAATCCTCTCAGTTATTAGTTTAATAAGCTTTCCTGGGTCTGGCTGTGATATCACAAACCAACTTGAAAATTCATTCTTCGCACTTGCAGTTTGGATGGTTTTCGCATCCTGTTTTCGTCGGCGATTACCCTCAAGAGATGAAAAATCGGATTGAACAATTGAGCAGACAGGAGGGCCGGAATACGTCTAGACTTCCTCCATTTACACAGGATGAAATCGATGAGATTAGAGGTGAGTACTCTCTTGATCAAAATAAACTGGAATATTATGAGCACCATTGCAGGGGTATTACTTGACGTTTTGCCCTACAACCACTAACGGACAGCGGTTGAAAACAAGGGTATAATAAAGCCGAACTGAGGACGCTTTGGTACGTGAAAGGAACAATGCACCTAATTCATACTGTATATTGTCAACGTTACTGTATGTGAAGAAGCCTACCAAACCTACAAAATATGGCAGATGCCCACTATTATTCAGTTATCTTTTTAGTGTTCAGTTAATAGGTAATTCTGATGGTTTTGCACCTTCACCCTCCTTTCATCCCTTCTCTTTATTTGTGGTAGCCATCATCAGCCGAGCCTCGAACTAAAGGTAAAATGTTTGAAAAACAAACTATAAATTTAACAATAATATAAATATAATGTATTTTTTCAGGTAGTGCTGATTTTTACGGGTTAAATCATTATTCCACGGTTTTTGTTGCTGAAGGAACAGATCAATCATCTTCAGATCCAAAGCCTTCTGCAATGTCGGATATAGGAGTTACCACGTCAGTGGATCCACGTTGGCCTACTGGAGCTTCTGTTTGGTTGAAGGTATCCTGTAAACGTAACAGTATAATATACTTATGACAGCTAAGGGACTTTTTTTAGAAGTTGTCCAATTCGGTCATATTTTGTATCTTTCTCCTTCGTATTTTTCTCTGCTCACACTAAAGGTGAAACATATTGTTTAGTAATGCATGCATTCCAGGGGACGTCCCATTGGATAAGCATTAGATCAGTTTAACCAGTTGTTAAGTGATAAAACTGTTTCACTCGATGTAATTTATTTATTACTTTAGGCAAGAAATACTGACCCCCCCACCCTTATCCACCATAACATTTCTAGCGGCATGGGAGCCTCGAATCTGAAGAGCATTTTAAAATCCATGATCTACGATACCCAACATGCGAATTCGAGTTCACCCCCCCCCCCACCCCCACCCCAACGCCAACAATGGTCCTGGCACCATGGTGGCACCACTATTAGTTCCATCGTGGTACAGAGAATAATTCATGAAAATCCGGAGGTATAATGAGAATTTTTACAATTTCAAAGCTTGGGTACAATTAGTAAGCAGTAAAGGAACCGAAATATTGACAAATCGGATATTTTGTGAATATTATCCCCCCACCCATCCCCTCCCCTTGCGAATTTCGGTACTCTGGTAAAATCATGTACCACTCGGAAGTTATTTGAGTCAAACAAAAAAAGAAACACGCAAATCGGTTGGAAATTGAGGCCTGGGCAGAGTTTACAAGATTACGCACGCAAACGCACGTTTTTTAAGCATTAACCCCCCCCCCCTTCCCCCCCTTAAAAAGCAAAATCCAAAATTCCGGCGCCGTAGTGCACAACTAGATAGTATTCCGCGTCAAACGAAAAAAGAACCACGAAAATCGTTTGAGAACTAAGGCCTAGGCAGAGTACACAAGATTATGCCCAAAAACGCACGTTTTTCGAGCATTAACCCCCCCTTCCCCCCCTTAAAAGGCAAAATTCGAAATTCCGGCGACGTAGTGCACAACTAGATAGTTTTTCGCGACGAACAAAAAAAGAACCAGGAAAATCGGTTGAGAACTAAGGCCTGTGCAGAGTACACAAGATTTTGTTACACACACACACACACACACACACACACACAGACATACACCTATGGTTTTTTTTCGCGGATTTGGATTCAGAATGGTCTAAAACGGATTACTGTGTGGTTATTTTTTGGTTTATTATTTTCAATAATAAGCCTTTGGAATCGAGCAAGAAAAAAAAATTTTTAACCCCCCCTCAAAATTTGATGTTTTACGTTTCAAGGTACGTAGAATACGAAAATCGAATAAAAAAATTTCCGTCCGTCCGCCGTACGCCGTCCGCCGTACGCCGTCCGCCGTACGCCGTCCGCCGTCCGCCGTACGCGGCACTTTTCTTAGCAACACTGGACCGATTTGGTTCAAATTTGGTATATGGGCTCCATTTGGGGTCTAGTTGTGCCGCGAAGCTTTTGGTTGATGTAGGTCACTTCTAAGGGGTGAAAATTAAGGGTTGAAATTTTCAAGAGTGCCCTAGCTCGAAAACTCTCGAAATAAAGGTATCGTTTTTTCACCAATTTTAAATAGTATTGAATTTTTAAAAATTTTTGAGACCATCCGGAGCTCTGTAGGACAAACCGTTCGGTCCCTACGAGTATTTGCAGGTTTTCCTTCGATAAAACAGAATCATGAGTGTGAATCGCAAAAGAGGTCTAATCGCCGTTCAAATTTTATCTGACTAAAATGCGATCGCTGTTCATTTCTTCGATTTGTATACAGTTTTGCCTTCTGCGTAACCAGTAATCAAATTTTCATATCAAGCTATACTTATCAATACTTTCTATTTTTCGAATCGAGTGTGAAGCGTTTAGTTCTTCCTAATAAACTTGATTGTGAAGGTGTGAAGCCATTATAGTGTGGTAGGTAGTACCTACCAATAGTTGGTAGGTAAAAAAAGTTGGTAGGTAAAACAATGTTTGTAGGTAAAAAACGCTGCAAATCATTGCTCACTGATCAGATCACTGATCAGCTGAGTGAGCTCCGAAGCCATTTTCAATCCTATTGAATGGAAGTGCTCTTCCAGGCGTCTCCAGCATTCGAGGATATCTTCTTCACTCTTCAGATCACAGATCAGCTGAGTGAGCTCCGAAGCCATTTTCAATCCTATTGAATGGAAGTGCTCTTCCAGGCGTCTCCAGCATTCGAGGATATCTTCTTCACTCCTCACATCACTGATCAGCTGAGTGAGCTCCAAAGCCATTTTCACTCCTATTGAATGGAAGTGCTCTTCCAGGCGTCTCCAGCATTCGAGGAGATCTTCTTCACTCTTCAGATCACAGATCAGCTGAGTGAGCTCCGAAGCCATTTTCAATCCTATTGAACGCAGGAGCGTAAATTTGAGAGGGAAGGTCAAGGGAGAATACAGATGGTGGTAGGTGCTATTGATGGAGAACCAGTGACCTATACAGAAGGATGATCTATACACAAAATAATAAACCTTTGAGCAATGATTTGCAGCGTTTTTTTCTGTTGAGTGTTGTCCTCCTTCACCCCAGATCGATCGCATAAGGACGCCCAAATCATTGCTCAAAGGTTTATTATTTTGTGTATAGATCATCCTTCTGTATAGATCACTGGTTCTCCATCAATAGCACCTACCACCATCTGTATTCTCCCTTGACCTTCCCTCTCAAATTTACGCTCCTGCGTTCAATAGGATTGAAAATGGCTTCGGAGCTCACTCAGCTGATCTGTGATCTGAAGAGTGAAGAAGATCTCCTCGAATGCTGGAGACGCCTGGAAGAGCACTTCCATTCAATAGGAGTGAAAATGGCTTTGGAGCTCACTCAGCTGATCAGTGATGTGAGGAGTGAAGAAGATATCCTCGAATGCTGGAGACGCCTGGAAGAGCACTTCCATTCAATAGGATTGAAAATGGCTTCGGAGCTCACTCAGCTGATCTGTGATCTGAAGAGTGAAGAAGATATCCTCGAATGCTGGAGACGCCTGGAAGAGCACTTCCATTCAATAGGATTGAAAATGGCTTCGGAGCTCACTCAGCTGATCAGTGATCTGATCAGTGAGCAATGATTTGCAGCGTTTTTTACCTACAAACATTGTTTTACCTACCAACTTTTTTTTACCTACCAACTATTGGTAGGTACTACCTACCACACTATAATGGCTTCACACCTTCACAATCAAGTTTATTAGGAAGAACTAAACGCTTCACACTCGATTCGAAAAATAGAAAGTATTGATAAGTATAGCTTGATATGAAAATTTGATTACTGGTTACGCAGAAGGCAAAACTGTATACAAATCGAAGAAATGAACAGCGATCGCATTTTAGTCAGATAAAATTTGAACGGCGATTAGACCTCTTTTGCGATTCACACTCATGATTCTGTTTTATCGAAGGAAAACCTGCAAATACTCGTAGGGACCGAACGGTTTGTCCTACAGAGCTCCGGATGGTCTCAAAAATTTTTAAAAATTCAATACTATTTAAAATTGGTGAAAAAACGATACCTTTATTTCGAGAGTTTTCGAGCTAGGGCACTCTTGAAAATTTCAACCCTTAATTTTCACCCCTTAGAAGTGACCTACATCAACCAAAAGCTTCGCGGCACAACTAGACCCCAAATGGAGCCCATATACCAAATTTGAACCAAATCGGTCCAGTGTTGCTAAGAAAAGTGCCGCGTACGGCGTACGGCGGACGGCGTACGGCGGACGGCGTACGGCGGACGGACGGAAATTTTTTTATTCGATTTTCGTATTCTACGTACCTTGAAACGTAAAACATCAAATTTTGAGGGGGGGTTAAAAATTTTTTTTCTTGCTCGATTCCAAAGGCTTATTATTGAAAATAATAAACCAAAATAATCACATTTTATGGCTTTCGTTCTACATGTATGTACATGATGCAGCGCGAATTTCAGGACTTCAGGTCGATAATTACTGGGAGAAAAAACTCAAAAGAATGTGTTCAATAACGTAGTTTTTATAACTTGAGCTTTTTCCCTAAAGGATGAAACAATTTTGAATAAATTCACAGGATCCTTCTCCTTTAACTGTTTCTAGTGTATGGGTCTTGAAGAGTGGGGGTACGTACCTGTGTTATTCAGCTTTATAAAGGCGCGTCCACACCGGTAACAAATAGCAAAGTTGTATAGCAATTGTTTTAAAACATGCTATATTATAGCATGTTTTAAAATTTTGTTGTACAACTAAGTTATACAACTGTCCCCTCTAAACGCGTCTACACCTATGTAACAAAAACGCTGCAAATCATTGCTCAAAGGTTTATTATTTTCTGTATAGATCACCCTTCTGTATAGATCATTGGTTCCCCATCAATAGCACCTACCACCATCTGTATTCTCCCTTGACCTTCCCTCTCAAATTTCAGCTTCCTGCGTTCAATAGTATTGAAAATGGCCTCGGAGCTCACTCAGCTGATCAGTGATCTGAAGAGTGAAGAAGATCTCCTCGAATGCTGGAGACGCCTGGAAGAGCACTTCCATTCAATAGGATTGAAAATGGCTTCGGAGCTCACTCAGCTGATCAGTGATCTGAAGAGTGAAGAAGATCTCCTCGAATGCTGGAGACGCCTGGAAGAGCACTTCCATTCAATAGGATTGAAAATGGCTTCGGAGCTCACTCAGCTGATCAGTGATCTGAAGAGTGAAGAAGCCTTTGAGCAATGATTTGCAGCGTTTTTTACCCACCAACATTTTTTTTACCTACCAACTTTTTTTTTACCTACCAGCTAGGTACTACCTACCACACCATACTGGCTTCACACCTTCACAATCAAGTTTATTAGAAAGAACTAAACGCTTCACACTCGATTGGAAAAATGGAAAGCTTCATATGGAAATTTGATTACTGGTTACGCAGAAGGCAAAACTGTATACAAATCGAAGAAATGAACAGCGATCGCATTTTAGTCCGATAAAATTTGAATGGAGATTAGACCTATTTTGCGATTCACACTCATGATTCTGTTTTATCGAAGGAAAACCTTCAAGTACTCGTAGGGACCGAACAATTTGTTCTACAGAGGTCCGGGTGGTCTCAAAAATTTTTAAAAATTCAATACTATTTAAAATTGGTGAAAAAACGATACCTTCATTTCGAGAGTTTTCGAGCTAGGGCACTCTTGAAAATTTCAACCCTTAATTTTCACCCCTTAGAAGTGACCTACATCAACCAAAAGCTTCGCGGCACAACTAGACCCCAAATGGAGCCCATATACCAAATTTGAACCAAATCGGTCCAGAGTTGCTAAGAAAAGTGCCGCGTACGGCGTACGGCGGACGGACGGAAATTTTTTTATTCGATTTTCGTATTCTACGTACCTTGAAACGTAGAACATCAAATTTTGAGGGGGGGGGGGGGGTTAAAATTTTTTTTTCTTGCTCGATTCCAAAGGCTTATTATTGAAAATGATAAACCAAAAAATGCAACACTTTCATTCCTTTGAGGATTCAGATGTGATCATGGCTTTGGAGGAAGAGGTTGTGCTGGCTGCAGCGGCCTGTGTAATTTTACCTACTTACTCGCCGTCAACCAACTGAGCGCAGATAGGTACCTACTGGGTACGACCTTCCCTGGAAGGTGGAACTCACCTGATGGAGTATCTTATGGAAGACGGTAGAGATCCCCTTAGTGGGGAAATAAGGGATGATGGGAGTTTTAAGAATTTCTCTCGAATGAGCTGACTGAATTTCTCTTGATTAATGTTGCCCGAACTATTGCAAAGCAGGACACCAATTATCGATGTGTTAGGGTTGTCACAAAGTGGGGGTCAGGTGTGTGTGGACGAGCTTGCAACTTGTCATACAACCAAGTTATCTAACTTCCTTTGATCTTTACCGGCAACCTGTGGGTAACATGTAACCTGCTATATAACAGAGAAAAGTCACACAACGTCGTGTTATAAAACATTTTTTCAGTTGAATATCTAACAAGTTACATAACACTGGTTATATAACTGTTTGTAACAAGTTTTGTTACTGGTGTGTACGCGCCTTAGGGAGAGGAGGTTTTGTTAGTAGGTACGAGGTGGGTATCTATTGGTATCTGTTAGCATGTGGTTTGTGTACGTCATAACCCTGTTGAAAAACTCCACTCCAAAATCTGTGAAACGGTTCGATTCACAACTTTCAAAACCATCCTATACAGACAGACAGACAATCTGAAATTATATTATAGGATTCAGTTTCTATGAAATCGTTCTTCTGGGCGTTCCAGGTGGAAAAATTTGATGTAATTCCAAAATATTTCAGAGTTACACATTCAAGTAGTCACTGAGTAACGTAGTTATTATTGCTTATTTGCAGGTAGTACCTCAAGGGATCAGATTGAATGTGAAGAAAATATGCGAGGAGTACTGTAATCCAGACATAATCATCACTGAAAATGGCTACGATGATGATGGATCCAAGTTTACCGATGATCCTGAACGGATATATTATCTTGAGGTAGGCTCAATATTTGCTTGTACTTTTCGGTACCTAGGTGTAAGAGCATTATGGACATGATGTAGTTCTGATAAGTAATAATGATATTATTCGGAAAATTTGTAGGAAGGTTCATCTCTCAGAGTTCCAAGACAGTTGTAGCTTTGTAGGAAGTTGAACTCAAGAACTAAATTTGCAACTGAAACACTACAAATACCTACACTCAAGAAATTCATAATAAGTATAACCTTTTTTTTTTTTTTTTTTTGTTACGGAAGTGGGGAAACTCTTTAAGAGCGAAGGGGAAGTTCACCCCAACAGTGTTGGACTCCCCATGAATTGGGGCTACCAACTAAAACCCCACTCCCTCTGCTTAGGACTCACCCCGGGACCACTTGTACAGTATTACTTCAGGGTGAGCCCTTTTTTTGTGCCAAATGGCTGAGTATAACCTTAATTCTACGTACAAGTGATTATAAAGCCTTCCCAAAACGTAGAAGGGATATCAGCAATTTGAAGGGATTGAAAATACAGAAAATACACGGAGTATTCTCTCGATGGCTAGGTCTGATGATCTGGTTGATGAATCTGTCGATCTCCTTACTCGACAGCAGATGTTTTCCTAAACTAACTAATAATAAAATAAATAAATAAATAAATAAAATTATTATTGCAATAAACACGATCATAAACTACGATTTAAAAATCCATTCGAAAGGTTTCATTTAAAAATCATGATGGTTAAGGGGGTCTCAGTCGGTCGCCGTTTGTTTTTAGTATTTAGTGAAAGTTAGTATTTAGTGAAAATTAACATACGCTATCTTGTCATGGGGACATTGTGCATCAGCAGATTCCCTGTTTGCCCTTCAACGTAGAGCCGTTAGAATATTGTCTGGACTGGGATACAGGTATGACTGCCGCGATTGTTCTGTATCGTTAGGAATTCTGACCCTGCCAAGTATTTATATACGAGAATGCCTACTGCAGGTGCATAGAAATCAGGATGATTGGTTAAAGAAAAATGAGGTCCACAATCACGACACCAGAGGGAAAAATGATCTATTCATTAAGTATAGTAGGCTCAAGAGAAGTCAGAACTCCATTAATTATTGGGCACCTAAATTTTATAATAAGTTACCTAACAAACTCAAGGAGTTGAACTACGATAGTTTTAAAAGAGAAATAAATACGCTTCTGAAGACGAGAGCTTTTTACTCCAAAGACGAATTTTTAGGATTTAAGAATCTCATGTGATATACTTCTGTACCTGATTTATGTTAATTTATTCTTGTTATACCTTTAGTTTTTGACGAAATGGTACATGATATAGGAAGCTGGCAGAGGAATATTCTTTTTAAACAAGTACTCTGACCATGCTGTCGAAATAGTGTATTATGTGATTAAGAGTTGTTTCTCTCTGTGATTGAGCCCCCTCACACCTGGTGCACACAATATAATATTTATATTCTTGGGCACTTAAACTACCTACTATTGCACTTGAACATTTGGACACTTGAACTATGACTGTTGCAATGTACTATGTATAATGGCAAATAAAAATACTCTCTCTCTCTCTGAAAGTGATGGCACAAAAACGTAAAAAGTTGTACCTAAATTTTAAATTTTAAAGGATTTTAGAAATTCATTAGTGCACGGCCCTAGGGAATTGAAAAACTGAAATATTGCCGCCGGAATCATCAAAATCGAACTATAAATGCCAAAGAAAAATGGGAAAAACTACTGAACAAACGGGTTTTTCCATGTTTTTCCCATATTTCTCTGGCAATTATCGTTTGATCTTGATGATTCCTGCGGCAATCTTTCAGTTTTTCAATTCCCAAGGCCCACACACTAATGAATTTCTAAAACCTTCGAAAATTTCAAGTTTAGCTACATTTTATGGGAAAAACATAACTGAATTAACGGTTTTTCCCATCTTTCTTTGGCAATTATTGTTCTTTTTTGATGATTCCAGCGGCAATATTTTAGTTTTTCAATTCCCTAGAGCCGTGCTCTAATGAATTCCTAAAATCCTTTAAATTTAAAACTTAGGTAAAACTTCAAGTTTTGCGCCTTCAATTTCGTAAAATACTAACCCGGAACGAGGAATGAATGGCGACCGACTGAGACCCTGTATCGACGATTTCACTGTATCAGCTCCATACTGATTGCTTTAGGTTGATACTTTCATGTGGAAATTTGTTACTTATCTGATTCCTAACGTCGAGTGGGCAAAGAATGCATAATTTCAATGAAACATCTTCTACTCACAGACCTACTATGCTGAACTTCGTCAAACGATCTACACGGACGGTTGCAACTTGAAAGGGCATATCAGTTGGAGTCTTCTTGACATTTTCGAGTGGAGAGATGGCTACACGTGAGTAAACCGAATTTGTCTTCAAAATTGGGTAATTTACTCAGGTTTCTACTTTGTTTGTTGACGATATTAATTCAGTTGGGAATACTCAAAGTTACGGGTAAAATCGTGAGGAATCTAATATACCCCTCGTTTTTGAAGATTTTCTTACGATAAATATTTTTTATTTTCTATTATAATAATATTGTGGTATTAAATGCTTCTAAGATTTTAATAAAACAGGGAGTGGTTCGCACTAGCCTTTAAGGAGCTCTGGGTAGTAAATGTATAGAACAATTTCTAACAAAATCTAGATTTTTATTCAATACCTTTGTTTTAAATAATTTTCTTAAGGGTCTCTTTATAAAGTTATACAATTTTAAGTGTCTATTAGTTTTCAATGGGAGATTTTATTTATAGGATAGATTTTATTATGGGAGAGAGTTTATTTGCTGAGGATACGTAATGTATCCTCGTATCATACGTTACTCAACAAAGATGTCCACCAGGACGGTAGGGGCATCAACGGTGAATCTTATGGATCTTGGGTATGAGAGCAGATGCGTTGTTCAGAAGAGGGTCACTCCTGCCGCAGCCAGATGCTCCTCTCTTGCGCCAAGCGCCTCTGATGCCTGGTCGATGCCAAGATACAGTCAATAGCTCGAGAAGGCCATGAGAGAGCAGAAGCTGGAAAGCAATGGGCCACCCTACTGAATAATCCCAAACCTAAAACACTTCCCAGAGGGCAAAGTGTGGCTTGTTTCAGGATTCAGACTGGGCATGACTTCCTGGCCAAGCATCTAAACAGAATCGGTGTATATGACAGTCCAATCTGTACGCTTTGCCACATCGAATATATGACATCCCAGCATTTAGACATATGTCCTGCAATGCAAGACATAAGAGAACAGATTGGAGACGACGAAACCATCTGGTATAGGAAAGCAAATATTTCTTGGGCTGCGCGTGAACGAATGCCCGCAGACGGCGTAATTAGAAAAAACGTCTGCCAAGTGGGTGTGGCACATAGCTTCCTCGTATCAAACCCGATTATATAGATGATCCGTTAATCTCAAATAGTAGTTAATCCCAAAACACCAATCTCTAAGTACCTTTCACTACCCTCATAGGCGACCATCTACACGCGAATCTGGACAATCCTAGAAAATTTCATCAAATTCAGATGAAAAATGTAAATGTTATGGCTGTTACAAGGATTTTACGTATGCGCATGCGCAGAGGCTTGTGTAAACTTTAAGGCCTTAATTTTTATTGGGAGCCATCTACAACCTAATTCGCGTAATCCCTAAAAATGTCATCGAAATCGGGTAGAAAATGTGGAAGTTAAGGGCTGTTACAAAGAATTCACGTTTGCGCATGCGCAGTGGCTACTATCAGTCCGAAGGTGATGATTTTCATAGAGGACCATAAAATCACTAATCTGTAACATTCCTGAAAATTTCATTGAAATCGGATGGAAAATGTAGAAGTTATGGCCGTTACAAGGAATTCACGTTTGCGCATGCGCAGTCCCTTCTTTCAGTCCGAGGATGATGATTTTCATAGGGGACCGTCTACACACCAACCCGCACAATCCCTGAAAATTTCATAGAAATCGGACAATAGCTTCGTATAGTTATGCGCGTTACAAGGAATTCATGACAGACAGACACGGAACCAAAATTGTTTAGAAAGGTCTAAAACGCAAAACGCGAGTGAAAATTTTGATTTTGGAGTACTTCTTTTTTCGTCCTTGAAAAGTGAAAACAAAGCTTCCGCTACCTTGGTAGACTCGGAAGCAAAAACGCTGCAAATTATTACACAATGGTTTATTATTTTTATTTTTCTATATAGATCACTCATCTGCAAAGCCACCAACCATCCAACATGGAGAAAAACATCGATCGCATTTCGGTCAGCTTTAATTTGAACGGAGATTAGGCCTCTTTTGCGATTAACTCTCGTGTTTCTGATTTATCGTACGTCCAAACTTTAAATTCTGGTAGTGAGCGGGGTTCTCGTGGGGTTTGTCCTACAGAGCTCCGGGTGGTCTCAAAAATTTTTAAAAATTCTATAGAATCCTAAATTGAAGGAAAAACAATACCTTTATATAAAATTTTTTAGAGTTAGGGCGTTTTTCAAATTTCAAAATTGATTTTGGAACCCTTAGAAGTGACCTACATCAACCAAAATCTTCGGGGCACAACTAGACCCCAAATGGAGCCTACATACCAAATTTCATCAAAATCGGTCAATGCTAAGTGGCAAAAGTGCCGCGTACGGCGTATGGCTTACGGTGGACGGCGGACGGACGGCCAAATTTTTATTCGATTTTTGGATTCTTCGTACCTTGAAACGTAAACCATCAAATTTTTAGGGGTGTTAAAATTTGTTTTTCTTGGTCGATTCTAAAGGTTCATTATTGAAAATAATAAACCAAAAGGGTATGAGAGCCTTCTCGGATGCAGGATCCTCTTCCCTCTCGTCCTGGTCAGCTTCTCAACGGGATAATATCTACCTAAGGTTTAAAGTTTTGGTTGAAAAAAAAAGAAATTCCCTGGAATAGGTAAAAGGGCGAAACATCCCTCGGGACCCACTACACCCACACCAGACTCTGTAGAGCTAAATTAGAGAGAGGACGCCCTAACTCAAAACATTTTGATATGAAGTTATTGTTTTTCCATCAATTTAAGATAGTATAGAATTTTTTGAGACCACGCAGAGCCCTACAGGACAAACCGTTCTCTCCCTACGAGAACTTAAGGGTTGGACTTACGATAAATCAGAAACACGAGTGTGAATCGCAAAAGAGGCCTAATCTCCGTTCAAATTTTAGCTGAACGAAATGCGATCGATGTTATTTTCGTGTTGGTTGGTGTTAACAAGGGCAAAGCCGTGTTCTTTACTGATGAGTGTTTTCGATAAATTGACGTACAGACAAGTTTTTTAATGGGATGAGACCTCCCTGAGCTCTGCAGAACACTTCTTATGATAATAATTAATTACCTAATTAATGAAGTTTCACTCACTTTTTCTTCAATTTTACGGGGTCCCTTCCACCACTCGGTCCGTAGTTGACCGTTCTCCTGCAAGAGTTCAGTAGGTACCTATAACTAGGCAGTTGAACCATTACTTAGTTACTCTGAGGGTTGAACGAATAATGAATCAGACACACGAGTCTGAATCGCACACGTACGTTGACTCAGGGAAGTGAGCCAAATTTCAGCTGATCAAATGCGATTTTTTTTTTTCGTTCCTTGTAAAAGAATTTCATGAGTTGTGCTTCCTTAGCAAGCAAGGACCAACTTTCGTACTGAATGCAGTCAGAACTGTCGGAAAACGATATTTTTCAGTTACCTTGGTTATGTACAATTAATTAAAGCCGTGTTCTTTACTGACAAATATTAAAACGTCGTGTAATAATTTGCAGCGTTTAATTTTTCAAGTGGAACTTATCACAGAAATTTGTGTTTGAACGCGGATTTGAGGTGTTTTGGGAGGCCTCGCAGTCTTCTGAGCCGCCTGTCCGCCCCAGTCCCATCGTCGAACCCTTCAAATCACGGAATCCCTGAAAATTTCACAGATTTCGGATGGAAACAGTAAAAGTAAAGCTTCTAACAATGAGTTTGCTGCCCATCCAGGGTCCTCATAGTCATACAAAAATACATCGAAATCCTTTTCAACTTCATATAGTTTGGCTCGTTTCAGGGATTTGCAGTCCTCACAGATCGACTGACTCAAAATCATAACTGTTCAGGATTGTTACGTATCTAAAATGCGAGTAAAATGATTGATTTTGAATTTTTTCTCCTCTCAAAAGTGAAAACAGTGCTTATCATACCTTGGTAGACTCGAAAGCGATTCGTTAAGGTAATACTTTAAACTATTTACTCCATTGTGAATTTCGGAGTGAATAATTTCAGTACTCCCCTAATTCAAATTTCTGACGTACGGGAAAAGTTCATCGAAAATGAGCGGAGTATCCATTCTTAACTGCTCTACTGTACATTGATATTTTTCTTCCTAATTTCTTGGAAATCTTCTTGTTTATTTTCACAGAAAGAGGTTTGGCTTGGTGCACGTGGACTACAATAACTCCAACAGGACCCGAACTATGAAGAAATCGGCGTACTGGTTGAAGAATTACATAGAAATGCATAAAATTTATTATAAGTGAAATGAGATTGTTTAAAAACGAAAATTATAGGTAATGCATACGAATAGAAATTGAATGATGTTTCTGTTTTCCTCTCGAGGTAGTAATTATTTAATTATTTCCTACATCCCTCCTCCCTTCGTACAACGCCCAAGTCTCATGCGCCTGAACGTTGATTCAAACACAAAATTTTCCCCTTAATTCGATTGTAAAAGAGTGTTTGATTATAATTTTGGAAAGCTTATAAAATGGAAATGTAAATTTGATTGCTACAAGACAAATTTTCTAACACTTGGAATTTATGAAATTTCAGAATGGTTTCTATGCTTACAAGTATTGAAGGGAATCTTGGAAATTTATGTTTCATTAAAGAAATTTAATGAGCTTTTCAACTTCTTTTTGACATGGATATGTCTTAGTTCACCCGCTAAGAGGAGACTCCTTATGCGAACTGCAGAGGCAATTATGCTGTATGGAGCAGAAGTGTGGGCAGACTCCCTTAGGTACCTAAAGTACCGGGCACGTATGGAAGCTGTACAGAGGAGAGGAGTTCTGAGAATCAGTAGTGCATTTAGAACTGTCTCAGGTCAGCATCACAAGTGATAGCGGGAACTATCCCGATATACCACCAGGCACTGGAGCGCAAAAGGATAAGAATGAGGAAGGCCGAGACAATTACCATAGTAAAGAGGGAAGAGGAGACCATCCGTAGGTGGCAAGCAGACCTTGTCTGTGAAACCCGTGGAAGGTGGACAGCCCTCATAATCGACGATCTAGAGTCTTGGTTGGAGAGAAAACACGGAGAGGTGAACTATTACCTGACTCAATTCCTCTCAGGGCATGGATACTTCCGCTCTTTCTTAGTAAAGATCGGGAAAGCCACTGACCCAGAGTGCAGATACTGTGGGATAGAGGAGGATGATGTCTGCCACACCTTCTTCACCTGTCCTCAATGGGAGGGTATGAGGGGGTGTGCTGAGGAGGTCATCGGAACATTGCGTCCACAGACAATCATACATGAGATGATTAAGAACAAGTCGAGCTGGGACGCAATGGCAGTATTTGTCACATCAGTCCTCAAAGCAAAAAAGCTGGATGGAAGATGGGAGGAAGATGAGGAATAGAATTGAAGGAGACCAGAAGTAGGAGCAGCCATTTGGCACAAAAAAGGGCTCACCCTGAAGTAATACTGTACAAGTGGTCCCGGGGTGAGTCCTAAGCAGAGGGAGTGGGGTTTTAGTTGGTAGCCCCAATTCATGGGGAGTCCAACACTGTTGGGGTGACTTCCCCTTCGCTCTTAAAGAGTTTCCCCACTTCCGTAACAAACAAAAAAAAAAAAAAATGTCTTAGTTCTGGGGGTCATTCCAAAATGTTCGACACACAAAACAATGCAACGTGTTTTTTCTGATGCTGTTGAACGCAGGAAGCTGAAATTTGAGAGGCAGGGTCAATCATCATCCTCGGACTGATAGAAGCGACTGCGCATGCGCAAACGTGAATTCCTTGTAACGGCCATAACTTCTACATTTTCCATCCGATTCCGATGAAATTTTCAGGGATGTTACAAATTAGTATTTAGATGATCCCCTATGAAAATCACCACCTTCGGACTGATAGTAGCCACTGCGCATGCGCAACCGCGAATTTCCTTTCCTTTCCCTTCCTTTCCTTTCCTTTTCCTTCCTTTTTTTTCCTTTTCCTTTTTTTTTTGTTTAAAAAAAAAAAAAAAAAAAAAAAACGGCCACAACTTCTACATTTTCCATCCGATTTCAATGAAATTTTCAGGGATTATGCGGATTAGATTGTAGATGGTCCCCTATAAAAATCATCACCCCGGACTGATATTAGCCGATGCGCATGCGCGAACGTAAAATCCTTGTAACAGCCGTGCGTACGACAGAATCTCAAATCCTACACAAGCTATTACCAGGCCCCCATAGCTCAGACGCAGCGATTCTGACTCCCATCCTGGAGTCCCGGGTTCGACTCCCAGCCTTACTGAGAAATTTTTTGATCCAATCACTACCCACTCAGGGTAAGTGCACCAGTGTTCGACGACTTAACGATTTTTTCCTAGCTTTTTAATCACAGCACCTTTAGCATCCAACCAATTTTATGATTTCACTACTTTTCTAATGGGCCAACATCTCATGAATCGGAAACCAATTCAATTTTCAATAATAAACAAGAATTTAAGCTTTAAAACCTTCAAAACAATGTGGTTTTTTGTACCAGTTGTCGACATGCGATGCCCAGTTTCCGACAGGGGTTAGACCCTGTATTCGACACCCACCATTTTTCCATGGTTTATGAGGTAGTACCTATCAGGTACATGCAAATAGGTAGTACCTATCAGGTACATACAAATAATAGTCCAAGACAACAACTTTAAAAACATTTTTAATCATTTAAGAAACTCAACTGTTATAAAAATTGAAATTACACTATTAGAGATCATTTTTCAGAATGGAAATATTGAACTTAAAACTACTCACATAAAAAGACAGCGTCATTTTCATACATTTTTTTTAAAACCCATGCATAATATATCAGCTAACAGTCTTTCAAGTATTACGCATTAGTCTTAGAATCAGACCAGAAATTTGTGTGAATAAAATCAATCGCGATGAGATTGTGGAAAACCATTTTAATCAAAACGGAGTTGATTAGAACGTTGTCTATTTCCACAAAAATAATGTGTTACAAGTTAAATCGATTCCAACGGTTAGGTCATCATCAGTAACAAACAATAACTGAAGATACATCACAGAGAGCATAGCTCCCAGGTCCCTTCACTTCTCTGAGCCAATAGGACTCTCCTTTCACTTATCTGATTGGGTATGACTTTCACTTCCTCGACCAATGGCACTTGTGACTATATAGTTACAAGTGCCATTGGTCGAGAAAGTGAAAGTCATACCCAATCAGATAAGTGAAAGGAGAATCCTATTGGCTCATAGAAGTGAAGGGACCTGGGAGGATAATCAAATGCCAATCAAGGCAGACAAAGTGAAAGGGAGCTCAAACATTGGTGAGGGTAACATCGTGAAGGGGAGACCAAGCTATTGTAGGAAGGAACCCATCAACGGTGAAACATGTTGAGGGACCACCTCATTCACACATTTACCAGACCTATCACTCTTAAGAATCTCGAACATTTCAAGCACATCCAACATACCTCCCTTCGGGCAAAAATGAGGAAATTCTAAGAACTGTCCGTTTGTTAGATCAAAACTAAAGTTATGATTGGATTATCTCAGGTGATTCGCAAAAGCAGAATCACATTTGTCATCCCTGAAATCCTTTTCATGCTCTTTTATTCTTTCCCTAAATTTCCTACCAGTTTGACCACAATACTCAAGCCCACAAGAACATTTCAGCTTATAAACCCCACTTTTATCTTGAACGCTAATTTTATCTTTAATAGAACCCAACGAAGCTTTAAGATTATTTTTATTTTTAAACCCTACTTTGAAACCTCTAGATGATAACATTTTGCCAATTTTGTCAGAAATCTTAAGATTTCCATAATATGGAAATTTCCGTGGGTTTCTTCTTTTTCGCCTTGCAGTTTCCTAAAGCCTCGCTCCTTCGCTTGACTGCCATTCTTAATAAGATCACTGGAACAAACAAAAGTGTCATTCTAAAGTAAATTCATGAAGCCTGTCGGTCACTGGATCATCAAGGTGTCGATTACTGGATAATTCATTTCTCAGTTTTCGACATCAGATAAACCAGTTTCCGACACCCCCTGTCGAACACTGGATCCAGTTATTATAAAGTATAATCTCAAACACCATTGGAATCACCGTTCATCAACGGTTCACGCTGCAATCAAAACTAAAAATTACTCTGAACCCCAGTATTCGACACTTGCGTCGATAACTGGTAAACAACGATTTTCGAGTACCCAGTTTCCGACACCCCATATTTCGCTCTATAAAACCCATTTTAAAGCATGCAAAGAAAGGAACACATTCCTTCAAGTATAACTAACTAGAATATCATTAGAAAACAATGATATTTCCAAGAATACAGGAGAGAGACAGCAAAATGTTCACTTACCTCCTTACGAGAAACAATAGCACAGGTGGAAGTCTGGAACACACTAACTTTAACACGTTTTCGCACAGTGAACCTCCCAAGTAACTCCTTCGAATTGGTGGGATTCGGCTTAGAAATGTTCAAAGCTGTTTTGAAGACGCCAAGTTTAAATGGGTAAATAGCACCAAACGCTTATTTTTCCAAATTAAGTTCGTGACTGTCGAATACTGGTTCACTGTCGGAAACAGGAGCATTTACCCTACATTTTTCATCCGAATTTGATGAAATTCTCTAGGATTGTCCAGATTAGCGTGTAGATGGTCCCCTATGAGGGTAGTGGAAGGTACTTAGAGATTGGTGATTTGAGATTAACTACTATTCATCGGATCATCTATATAATCGGGTTATGGATACGAGGAAGCTATGTGCCACACCCACTTGGCAGACGTTTTTGTTTTTTGTTTTTATGGCCGAGTAGGTAGTAGTAAAAATTTCGGTTCGCATGGTAATATTGTGACTGTAGCGATGCCGCAAATACCTACTCAGTGCAAAATGACATATTCAGGCCACAATGTATCAGCGAGAAGCATTGATACTTTCCCCAATTTAATAGTTTAATTTGAGGTCCACAAACAGCTCCAAACGATCGGACATAATACTCTGTAACAACATCACATTACTCTGTATTATCGCTCTGTATAACTGTAGCTATTTATGTATAGCTTTCAATATAGTAGACGGTATGTTAATATTTGTATAGAGAAGAATTTCGCAACTTTTTACCCACCAACATTTAACAAATTTGATGACACGGACTTGAAAATATAGATTAACCAAAATTTGCTCACACGTAGATGCCGAATATAATCTAAATGGTTCCAGCCTGTAGGTCTAATAGTCCTGTTTAGTGGATTCTGCTCTAAACGCCGCATTCTCAATATGGCTGACAGCATTTTATTGTCTTGCAACAGCATAAACAGAGGAACAGTGTGCAATGTTTATCAAATAATAAGTAGGTATAGTTTTGGAACACTGGATAAATTTGGAATATCTCCAGTAAATGAATAGCGTACAAACAGCAAGGCGGACTACGGACGTTCATAACAACTAATTTGAATGTAATGTAAATTCCAGCGATCGGATTATACATTTTTTGCAATCGGCAGCTTGCACTTGTAAGCTTAATTGTGATGTTTTTCTTTACTTTTCTGAACCTTGTATGTGTTGGCAAAGTTTCGTGCGTCAACGAAGTAGGTAATTAGTCCACTTTCGAGTCGACTGTCGTCTTAGGTGATAAAAACTATAGATAGGTTAATGATGTGTAATTATATGATGATTATTAAATTATAGTAAGTAGTAAGAAGATTTCTCCTCTTAAACTACAATCTTGAAAAGAAAACGCTGCAAATTATTACACAATGGTTTATTATTTTTCTATAGGTCACTCGTCTGCAAAGCCACCAACCATCCAACATGAAGAAAAACATCAATCGCATTTCGGTCAGCTATAATTTGAACGGAGATTCGACCTCTTTTGCGATTCACACTCGTGTTTCTGATTTATCGTACTTCCAAAATTTGAATTCTCGTAGTGAGCGAACGGTTTGTCCTACAGAGCTCCGGGTGGTCTCAAAAAATTTTAAAAATTCTATAGAATCTTAAATATAAGGGAAAAAATACCTTTATATCAAATTTTTTTGAGTTAGGGCGTTTTCAAAATTTCAAAATTGATTTTGGAACCCTTAGAAGTGACCTACATCAACCAAAATCTTCGGGGCACAACTAGACCCCAAATGGAGCCTACATACTAAATTTTATCAAAATCGGTCAATGCTAAGTGGCAAAAGTGCCGCGTACGGCGTACGGCGGACGGACGGCCAAATTTTTATTCGATTTTTGGATTCTACGTACCTTGAAACGTAAAACATCAAATTTTGAGGGGGTGTTAGAAAATTTTTTTTCTTGGTCGATTCCAAAGGTTCATTATTGAAAATAATAAACCAACAAAAAGAATAAAATTCATTGCGGGAACACGAGGTGCGTTTTCCTTTATCGATATAAATAGAGAAAACATCTAAATTGGTTTGTTAGCGCAAGGAGACCTTGGGTTTCATTTAAATAGTTTCGAATCATTATCTCTCGATTAAAACATATAATTACAAGTATAGTTCAAGTTGAGGAATGCAGTTGTGAGTTGATGCCTGAAGTGTGCGTTCCTACTCAATAGTCGAATTGAATTATCAAAAGAAGAGAGTTCAATTATTTCGGTGCGTATGTAAACGAATTTATTGTTTTAAATAACTGAACTAAGGCTTACGTTTTTAAATTAAAACCATAAATTCTGCGAGTATAATGTAGTTTAACAGCTTTTTCATTAATCTTCAGATGAGAAGTATTAAATGCACTTATCGACGAAATTGTTGTTCACCACTAAATGTCAAAAGTTCCGATTGGGAATAACCCAACTTCCCTATCGTCGTCTTCAAAAAGTTGAGAACCTTGTGCTTAACTTACAAATAGTGAAAACTCAAGTCTTATTTAACCCTGATTAAGTATAATAAAAGCCGTATTTTGTGTCCTCTGTTCAAATTTGGAGGGATGCAGGTGGTTAATCTCAAAAGTCCGACAACTATCAGCTTGAACTTGAATATTGACAGTCATCAAAGTATGACATGTATAAAGAGAGGATAGAAGAAGCAATGTATCTTAGAATATTGGGAGGTAAGTCCCCTCAGTATATTGGTGACGCAAGTATTGTTGGAAATCTTACCTGATTGGGACTCACCCTTTCTCCCATTTCCTTCCTGGCTGAGTCACCACTACCCACTTGCCTTTAATTACTCGTATATCAACTCAAACCAGCAGCCGCTTCGGCTAATTTTCATGTGCCCAAGATTGCAAAACCTTAGATTAATCAAGTATTCAAACGAGGAGGAGATGTTTTTGTCAAAAATTTGATTCATTCATTGAAATAAAGTAAAAAATTCCGATAAACTCCAATCAATTTCAAAATTTAAAATCGGTCAACTGACTGCTGAAGTAATATAACTACTATTGGTATCGTCCCTCTCGTACAAGTAATCAAAAAAAAAAAAAAAAAAAAAAACTGCTGCAAATTATTACCCAATGGTTTATTAATTTTCTGTAAAGATCACCCCTCTGTGAAAAACCGCATTTGATCAGGTGAAATGTGTGAAATTTGAAACAATGAAAAAACAACATCTGTATATCAAAAGGTCTCAAACTAGTGCGTTTTCAATGTTTTCCCCCTACTTTTTACCCCTTAGAAGTGACCGAAAATAACCAAAATCATCGAGGCACAACAAGACTCCAAATGAAGCCTATACACCAAATTTCATTAAAATTGGTCCTGGTGGACAAAAGGAATATTTTTTTACTCTACATACCTTGAAACGTAAAGTATACAATTTGGAGAAAGATTGCCCTTGTTTTGGTCGATTCTAAAGATTTATCATTGAAAATAATAAATCAAAAATTGGCGAACAAATTGGGTGACTTTGAACTCAGTCCGTGAGATAAAAAGGTTCATCGGAACATTTGCGCATCCATAGAAATCATCATTGATCCAGAAGAGATTAAATTCATTAAAAAAATCATTTAAGCCCTACCCGCGCAATTTTTAAAAATTCATGGGCCCAAACCGCACGATTCCTCGAAATTGTATCAAAGAGGAAAGTAAGCACTGTATACATTACATTCGTGTGCTGAGATTGCTGCTGCGCTGCGTGAGTCAGTAGATGATAAAGAACTCCGACGGTGCTCAGAAAGCCTCATCTCATCTCAATGGTTACATTGGGGCGACAACGAATAAAATCATTCGCGATGAGATTGTGGAAAACCTTTTTAAAGCTTCGTTGGGTTCTGTTAAAGATAAAATTAGCGTTCAAGATAAAAGTGGGGTTTATAAGCTGAAATGTTCTTGTGGGCTTGAGTATTGTGGTCAAACTGGTAGGAAATTTAGGGAAAGAATAAAAGAGCATGAGAAGGATTTCAGGGATAGCAAAGGTGATTCTGCTTTTGCGAATCACCTGAGAGAATCCAATCATAACTTTAGTTTTAATCTAACAAACGGACAGTACCTACATAGAGTTTCCTCATTTTTGCCCGAAGGGAGGTATGTTGGATGTGCTTGAAAAGTTCGAGATTCTTAAGAGTGATAGGTCTGGTAAATGTCTGAATGAGGTGGTCCCTCAACATGTTTCACCGTTGATAGGTTCCTTCTTGCAATAGCTTGGTCTCCCCTTCACAATGTTGCCCTCACCAATGTTTGAGCTCCCTTTCACTTTGTCTGCCTTGATTGGCATTTGATGATCCTCCCAGGTCCCTTCACTTCTCTGTGCCAATAGGATTCTCCTTTCACTTATCTGATTGGGTATGACTTTCACTTTCTCGACCAATGGGATTCAAGCTCCCTTTCACTTGT